>JAEIIG010038210.1:0-128468 GCA_018904695.1 Drosophila parvula | reverse complement strand
ATTATATCTGTAGTTTTAAACGCGTAGATTGGTATATTAAAGAAATATATATATTTAAAATGAAACAAAAATATTTATTTAATTATTAATGCCTTGTTTAAGCACCTAGCTGTTCAGTTATACTATTTTTAACATCTTTTTTTAAGTATTAATAATAGTTGGAATACATTGAATTTCATGAAAATTATGTGGTCTTTAAAATAAAGTCATATCATCAAAGTGAGGTAGATAAAAAATCGCATTTTATAATATAAGTATTATAAATAAGTGAAAGTATATAGTATATAAACAACTTAGTAGCCTAAATGCAACGAACATAATGTAATTAAGCTAATAGATTTATAATCATTAACCTTAAAAGCCGAAGGCCTTGCTGCCAGCCCTTTACCAACTAAGTTAGTCTAGTTTTGTAAACTTCTCTAACTTTAATAATAAATAAATAAATAAATATAGTATATAAATAATAAGTAATAGGTAAAATATATATATAATATATATACAATAAGTATATATAAATAAGTATAATTATAAGTGTTATTATTAATAATATATCCTAAGAGCTATGGCTGCCACTCTTCCTGTATCTTAATTTTTAAACTTAAACCTACAGTGTACAAATAACTAAATATTAAATATATTTTGATATAAATAATATCTAATTAAATAAATTTTAAATAAATATTGATAATATAATTAACTCTTACTATAAGTAAAAAAATCTAAACAAAATACACAAACAATAGCTGACTATTGACTTTTCACTGACTCCTTTTACTACCTAATTTTAAATTCTAAAAATCTAATATTAATCTTAACTGGCTAATAACCTTGCCACTTCTATGAGCCTTACCAGTGTGAATTGGCAACAGCTGCAGTGAATATTAGAGAAGCTGGAGCGCAGATTGCGCTGCACCCAGGCCCAGGCCCAGGCCCAATCCCAAATCCGAATCCGAAACCGAATCCGAGTCCAAATCCGAGGCGAATCGAATGGCAATAGCACACATGTTTCTCCTTTGCCACTTTCGATTTTTCATAGCTCGCTGTCGCTATTTCGCCGCTTTTTTTGCGACTCTCTTTCTTTTTTTTGCAACTCACTGGCAGTGCCCCTTGTCGCCGCCGCCCCCCCTTTTGTGGCAATAATTGTAAGTGGACCTGGGCATTTATGGCGTTTTACTTCTTTGGGCCATTTGGTCCCCATGTTGGCCATTTTGCACGTGTTCGGCCCACAAAAGGGAAACAAAACGAAAAGCGAGTGAAACGTGGAAGAAATATGCCCGGTAATTGTGCGCTTCCCCCTTGATGTGTCAGCACAAAAAAACAGAAGCAAACACATTTTTTTTTTGTGTGCGGTTCCTTTCGCAAATGTTCCTTCCTGGACAATTGTCAGCTCGCAACAAAAAAGTAAATATAAAAAAAAAAACCAGCCTTTGCCCGAAATGTTTGCCATCCGCTTCAAAGTGAATTATTCAATGGCAAAGGAAATGAAAATTAATCATTCAAACAGAAATATGAATGCCTCTCTCTCTTTTCGGCCTTTTTTTAGTCAGAGGGATTTTAGCCTTTATTCTTTCAATTATTTATACAGACAAATGGATTAGGAATTCAATTATAAATATATGAATTGGAAACAGGTTTTAAATTACATTTCAGCAAGGCATTAATACGGGTTTTTTTCTTTTGTATAAGAGTTAATAAATGTGCCTTAATTACATTCTCTGAGATTATTGAAATATACTTATTTACAAACATTTCTCTCCTTAAAACTTAAACGATTTCTTAACCTATTAAATATTAATTGAATCAATGAATTGTTCTGGCTACTGTTTTATCCAAATTAAGAGTAAACTCTTGAGTTATTTATTAACAAATAAATCGATGTGATACTTTAAATATTTACCCTAAAATGTGACCCCAATTCGGGGCTTAAATTATAATTGTAGGCCATTGAAAACCTTTTAATTTTGCAAATTACTTAAAAGCACAAAGCTTGAACGCAGCTAAAAAATTCGTAAATCATATCGATAATCCACAGATGGGCTTAGTTGAACGACCAGGCACAATGGGCCATAAATGAAACCATTAAATTTGTATTTAAATCCACTCATTGCTCAATCCGTCGACTGATGATGCAATAATACCTAGCACTGCAGGCAGACATCGACATCGGGGCAAAAACCAACAACATGAAGCAGAAGCATCATCATCATCATCGCCATCATCATCATCGACATCATCGACATCTGACATGCCGAGGGCCAGGCATCCATCGTCATCGCCTTCGCCATAGCCATCGGTGTAGCCCATCTTCATCTTCATCTCCATCTCCAACTCCATCTCCATCTGTAGCCTTATCTCCCTCAATCATTGCTGACGCACAGTTCAAGTGGCACTGGCACAAATCATCTCAACAAAATCCACATATACGAGTATATATCGTAGAAAAAACACAGTAAAAAGACAACATGGACTAGACATCATCAGAGGCAACTCTGACATAATTTGGTCAAAATAACATATAGTAGTTGGTGGTGTCTCGTGATGATTGTTTTTTTATAACTTGTATGGCGTTTTAAGATACTACACTGTCTGTGAAGTAGATTCTGTGCTGTTCAGGGGGTTTTTTCTGTTGAATTAAAAGGAGGAAAGAAGTTAGTTAAAACATGATAATATTAGTTTTGCCATTAGAAAATAATATAGTATTTTAACTTAACAAATATGCTTTCATTTTTTATTGGAACTCAGGGTTCTTAACCTTAAAACAATTTATTCTATTAAATACCTCTTAGATAATTTGTTATTATTATTAATACTTCCAGGAAACCAAGACAGATTTCAATATAATTTCGTTTTCTATTCCACGAAATGTTTACCATTTTTGGGAACTTGTAAAAACCATATTTCATGTCGGCTTCACACCCAAAAGTCCCACACACAGCCACCTGCAGTGTGCGGATACACCCATTTCCATTTCCATTCACAGACTCATCGCTGAAACGTAGATACATCTTGCCCGATGATGCCTCAAGTTCAAGATACAAAAACAATTTGCGAACAAAACAATTTCAGCGTGGTACTTGGTACTCACTACTCGTGTACATTGTGCATTGTTTTCTTTGGTTTCTTTTTGGCCAAGTAATGAAACAATTTTTCCCGCACTTCCGCGTGTTTGTATCCACCAGATACAAGATACACGTTACAGGCATTGTCTATGGCCGCTTTTTCTTTTCGTTTTTTTCCCTTAGCGCTTATCACACACTTCATTAATTTTGTTTCGCTTTTCATTGCAGTCTGTCGGTAATTATGGTTACAGTATCTGTGCGGAGTTTCACTTTTTTCTAAATATTGCAAAATTGCATGCTGCACTTGAAAAAAGTTTGCCACGCGTGAAGCACAGCGCGGATCTTCGTCTTGGCCAGATACAGCGATATTTGTACCGCCAACAGTTTGTTGCCACTTATGCTGCTGCTGCTGGCACTGCTCTGTGATTTTTAACGCTTCGTTAACAAAACTAAAATTATTATCGTTACCTTTTTGGGCTATAACTATGGGATTTGTTTTTGGCCAGCGAAATCATTAAATCAATTAATGTTCCACGGAACAAAACAAAAAAGCTGAAAATTAGAAACCAAAAACAGGTGAAACGAAAAAAAAACGAAACCATCAACTGAAACTAGATTAAGCGGATGGATTTAATTTGATTATGATTTAAAATTGTAAAGGTGAAACCATCTTGAATCTACGACATGACCTCGGAAATGGAAGCTAGGAAATTAGTAAAAAAATAATCTAGTTTTGGTTTCAAATGTGACTTTTAATAATTCTTGAGAAATAAATAAATTATCCTAAAAAGAATTATTTTATTAAGACAATTGAAATACTTATTAAAAGTAAAACTCTACTAAAAGAAATTTACAAACATTTCTAATGGAAATATGATTCCAATTGTATTTTACCATCTTAATTTCTCATCTTTTTCAATAACTTCATAATAATTATTAAGTTAAGCATATGTAATGAGGACAGGAGATATTTGCTTCCCCACAGGAAGCCATCAAAATGTTGCACTTATGGTGCATTCATTAAATCTTGACACGGAAACGTGTTAATAAAAGCAATGTTCAATTAATTATGATTACACCATGGACATCATCATCATACTCATCAATTTCAGCGGGGAATCCCGCTGCATACATATGTACATATATCCAAATTCCCTATAATTATCGAGGCCTTTTGCCAGATGGCGTGTGCTTTTGCTTACCCAGATGAGATGGCGACAAGTTCAATGGCTCACATGGCGTATGTGCAATTTGCATTGTTTGCACTCAACATTGAGCCTGAGCTCTCGTTTTAATTAGCGGCTGCAATTACAAATACACAAGTGAGGGGGGGTTCGGAATATGCATAATTTAGACAGTAATTGCATGGAAAGTCCGCTAATTGAAATCATCATTATTATATTAATGATGAGATCGAACAGAAAATAAATTATCAATTAAACCACGGCCTGGCTTTAAAATCAAATTCAAATGGTTCAATCAAAACGGACATCATCATACCTGGGTGTGACTAAAAACCTATTAAAAAGCCGTTTATAAAACTGTGACACACCTTTATTAGCTTCCGCATATCACCAAAATATTAATTTGCTTTATAAAAGACAGATTTCAGGCAAAGCTTTATTTATTTACACATATTTTAGCATTCATCGATTGATAAGCTAATCTAGTTTATCTATTTAAAGAGATTTATAAAGTTCTTAATAGCAAAGAGCTGAAAGATAAGTTGATCACCTTCTCAAGGTAGTAAATATATTTCTGTTCAACTTTCAATTTGTTCTATTTTCTTAATCTTTTCTACAATCTTTTAAGCCAATTCCCAAAGCTCTTGTAAGTCAATTAATTTAGCTCGTGTAACTGGAGTCAAGTTACCACTTTGCCCACGCAGATTTTCAACATTTAGACTTACCCAATTCGCTTATTGCCATTTTTGTTGGCAATATATCGGGCTTTAAGCCCGAATTTCTAGGTTTCGCATTTGGCAATGTAATTAACACACTGACGGCCAATTGTCCAAATCACAGCACACACAACAGTGGTGGCTGCTTAAATTCGCTCAAGGCTTCCACAATTTGGCAAGCAATAATATTTAATCTTTGCGTTTATTATTTGTTATTAACCCATTATGATCATTTCCTATACAGCCAAGCATATAGATATATTTTTATTTGGTATTTCGACTGCACTTTATTTCTACTTTATTTGCTTTGCCTCGAACAACAATAAATACATAAATAAACAGCCAACAAAAATCTGTCAATGGTTTGTGAATTTTTTCCCCGTCATCATCATCATCATCATCATCGTCACCATCATTGTCATTATTAAAGTAAACTTGACGGAATAGCGACAGACTGAGCAACTTTCTGATGGAGTCATAGTCTCGATCGCCAGAACTTGATACTAGGAAATCGTTTCGGTATTATGCAAATTTTAATTCGCTTTGATTAGCACTTAAGAGCGGAATTTTAAACATATTGTTATCTCACATTTACTGGCGGCGGCAAGTGTTAATGCGGATACTAAATTCGCTTGAAACAATTTGTTTGGCCACCGGGTGGTGAGTCGTAAAATTAGTGAAATTAGAGATCGTTTAGGTTTTCGGTTTTGCGAATAATTTAAATATCAACTGATAGCTAATCTTTAAAATAAACTAAATAATAGAAACTAGAATTAAAAGTTGTATATTTATAGTTTGAATTAGGGTTTAAGTTGGGCAAGAAAATAGAAAGTATTTGAAAAATCGTAAGTATAATCTGATAATATCTAGTTTCTGAACTAATAAAAAGAGTTTATAAACTAAAATAAAACTCTTACGATTTATCATTAAATTAAGTTATTCTGTTATAGTTTAAACACTTTAATATATTTGTATTAAAGTCAATTTTTAATGCTTATCCATGCCCTTCTTATAGCTCAGGGCCTTTTTGTCTTTTTAACCAAAATCCGCCTTGATTTATGTCTTGGACTTTTATATATATTAATATTCCGTTTCTTATTCCTCCTGTCACTGACCATTTTGCAATCCAAAAAAATAGTGGCCTACAAAAGACAAAAAAGTAAATAATATATTTGGTTTTTGGTGGCAATTAGCAAACTGGACACGTCCAAACATTGGGTTCTTGTGGCATTTAGAGGCTATCGGTCTGTAGATGGCCGCCTCGGACACCGTTAAACGCACATATTTGGTAGCCAGACGGAGCTACCAACAAAATATATAAATAATATAAAAGAAAAAACAACAAAACAACAGAATAAAAAGGCAAAAGCAACAATCACCTCATTTGCATGCAAGCCATCAAAAAATCAAGTGAGGGGGAAAAACGTTCGGAAAGGTCGAATCAGAGAGCTTATGTTTGATTATGTTTGCGCTTCGAACATGTTGCGAAGAGCAGGTGTTATTAAACCGATCCAGCACTCAGAATAAAGATTTAAAATTGGGCAATATTACATATATATATATTTGTTACTAATTTATAAGATTTAATAGTAAATAGGGAATATATTTAACGTTTTTCTACGCGTTTATATTTGAAAAACAATTTGTGGTTTAGAGAAAAGACACTTTCTCTCCTGTTACTTCATGATTTCTTATTTATTTAAAATATTTCACACAAAATACATTTTTTATATATTATTTTTATTGCTTTCTACGTTTTTTTTCCAGTGTTTTAATCAGGCCACGCCTGCGCAGAAATATACACTGTACCTGCTACACCTGTATCTTAATTAGCTCCGAACAGAAAATACATTAATTATCGCGACAACTTCTGCATCGTTGTCGCCCCTCTCGCAATGAGTTGTCCAAATTGGACAGCCCGAAAATCCGCCTTTGGTCATTCTTCTTGCCACAACACAATTGCGACAAGCGGTGGCAATAGGCGAACGGATTTAGCCCGGCTAGCCGTTCACCTGGCCTCTTGGCCAGATCGAATTGACCAATCTTCGACAGGGGTCTTTGGTTTTTAGGTTTGTCTGATTTTTTTTTGGGAGGGGGGATTTGCTCGGGGGCTCTCATTAGAGCACTGAACCGTTGACATTTAAATGCGACGACCTCACGCATGCGCGCTTCGCTTTTAATTTTTTTTTGGTTGGATTTCTTGGTTTCTATGGGATTTCCTCGGGCAACCTGTCTATAGGGCTAACTGTACAGTGCAAAAAAAAAATATAACATTTTTTTATATATGGTAAATAATATAGTTATATAATAATAATATATATTATAATAATATACTCGTATATAGTAAATAAATTAAGGTTTTGCTGGCATTATTAATTATTGTATATTTATTTAGTGTTCTTAAGCCACACTTCACCGAAGCAAAATATTAATATAATAATACTTATCATGATATATAATATGTGTCTCTTAATTTCCATCGCTTTCTTAAAGGTTAAGCACCTTTGTTGGGTATATTTATATAAAGATCTATAATTTCATTAAATTTTGATCATAACATATAATTTTAAAGATCTTTTTGGTATAAACAAATTGAAGAAACTTTAAATACCTTTCATATAATTATATAAATAAATATAATACACTGACAGTTATTTTCCTTAGTGCACCCACACACCAAAACTTGGCTTTTGGCTATCAACAAACCATTGTTTATTTTCCGATTCGGGGGCTGCCCCGAAGATCTCAGACCTTCAATTTGAAGGGGGACGAGGGACTACTACCCATCGCTTTTGGCCACGCTAACTGGCCAAGCTCACTGATCCGCCCCGGGTCAATCGGATGCCCAAAATCTGAAGCTCCACGCCAGCCAGCCTAAGACACGGAAAATAATTACACAAATTGTGTGTTTCAAATCTTTTGGGGAGGCAAAAGTGTAAGGCGCGCTCTAAGCGCTCGCCACACTTTCGTTTCGAGGAGGAAAATAAAATGGTAAATTGTATAATCAACATTAGGCAGCCGGGCAATTGGCAATCATTTCTGGGTACAAATTAAAAATATATTACAACATTTTCTTAGACAACAAACAACAGAGGCCCACACTGATTACAGGCGACCAAATCGAAAATGCACTCAACCATCGCAGCTCCGCGTCTGCAGACTGGCCGGGTCTAAAAAGCGGCCGAAACTGACCTGCCCAAAAACGGCAAAAAAAAAAATCGAGCGAAACAGCCTGAAAAGAGCAAGCCAAAAGTGAAAGTTTGTTGTTATTGTTAATACATTGGCTCTTTACTGCTGCTTTTTTTGTTGTTTTTGTTGTTAAACGGGGGCGCAGTCCAGGTGGAATTGCCGGATCGCCGGATTGCCGCATTGGCAGCATCACGCGAATCGCATTACAGGCTGCAAATGTATTTGCCGCATCTAAATTAAATAATTTTGATTGCCAGCAATCAAATAAAGATCTGTTTAAGGCTGGTTATAATAGTTTGAATGCGGCTTTATTGATACCTAGCTAAATTCTATTGCTAAAGCTGTTCTTTATAAATATTTAAAGAAAAGTTCCTAGTCCTCCATGTTGAATAGAATCTAGGTATTATGCTAAAAGATCTTTGTTTAGCTTAAAGAATAAATATTTGCCTGAATTGATATATAGAAATACCTTAAGGGTAAGCATTTATATTTAATATTCCATTAATTAAATAGCTTTAATTCTTTTGAATAAAAAATGTGTCTATTTAAACAAGAAGGTTGTGAATAATCATCCATCCACTTATTTTTGTTATCAGCTTAAAGGTTACTTGGAATATAAGCATAGAAATACATTAAGTTTAAGTATTTATACCTTAAATCCCTTAAACTTAATAACTTTTATTATTAGGAATATTATAAAATTATATCTATTAAAATTATTATTAATTCTGTTATGAAATTAAATTTAACTTTTTACTTTCATATATAACAATGCAAATTAGTACGAGTAAGACTTTAAATTCCTCACAAATTAATTAGAATATAAAGGCATTACTCTCTAGTTAAAATACATATTCATACTATAGTCCTAATACCCCTGAATACCCTTTCAAAGCACCGTCATCAATCCCCTGGTAGTGGCCAATGCCAAATGCGGCCAACCCGCTGACAACTTGCGACTTCCTGCAATGCGACAAAAGGCAAAAACCGAACCCGTTGCTGCAACTTCAAGTGGTGGCATCATCTTCAGGCCGCAACTCCACTCGTTTCCACTCAAATATGAGTTTTTCTTTTTTCTTTCTGTTTTTTTCTTACTTTGGTTCATCAATTTTCACTGCCAATGGCTGAATGAACGGCTGATTAATATAATCCGTTTCGGTTGCCACTGGTCCGTGTTACATAATTGAACTTTTGTTTAGATATATATAGCTTAATTGAGTCTGACAAATTGATTAATGTGCAGCAAGCAAGTTCATTAAATAATCCCCAACCACATTAAGGTGGGGAAATGCACTTTATTAAGGGTGTATATCAAGATCCGCTGATCAATTTAAGAGGAGCATAGCTTAATTTCTCAATAAAACAAACTGAACTGATTGGCAACGATTTAAGATATGAGAATTAAATTAAGGAGGAGAAGAAACAACACCTGAACATAGGCAATCAAGAATGCTCAGACCGCAAATTAAAGATATCGATTGAAATCACTTTTACTGGATAGAGAGAGAGATCATTCAATTACGGTCCATTTGAGACACCATTCAGGCGACGGTGGAAGTCACATTAAATCAGTAGAAAGTGTTGCAAACTTTTCACTGGCCGGGCGGGCGCACATTATATCCAGTTGACATAGTTGGGCAGGCAGGCAGAATTGTGCGATTTGATGACTTAGACATGTTATCGATTCAATGGGCAGCTAATTGCTGGCCTAAATCGATGCTTGACTTGGCCCAGAGCCGAAAGCCAAACTGTAAACACCGCGCAACACGCACATACCAAAAATTGTTCGTAAAATAATGCATAAATTTGCATTATTACTTTGGCTGGTAAATTGCCGTGGCGTAAACGGTTTTCTTTGCATAAACACTCCACTGATTGCTCTTAAACTCCACCAAATAACCAAAAAAAAAACAAGCAAGAAAAAGAAGCACAGAAGTTAACTGCGGCAAGTGCTCTTCTACAAAAATCAATCCAAAGCCAATTAACGAAACTGATTTTCAGCCTTGACCAGAAAATCACTTAACAATGCCGTTGTCGACGGCATTTAATAAAAGTGCGTTTATGGAATATTTAAACAAACAAAAAGCAAAAACACTCAACTGCAAACATATGTACGAGAAACAACAAAAATACACCTGAGCACCTGAGCTTATTGCTTTGCTTTATTTATTCTGTCTGATTTTCAATTGGCTTTTGTGTTTGCTGCACTTAGGAGCTGGGAAAAAAATAAATTAGATGGGATTACGCACTTTGACAGAGCTTCGGTTTTTCCGCAGAAAGAAGAGTAATTGCAGATAATTGACAGTTTGACTAAGCACGGTCATGTTCAGGGGTTAAGTGGCTGCAAATTAATTTTAAGCTTAATTAAAATTGAAGCCGAGTTCAATTTGTAGCTAACAAAATCAATTTAAGCTAAGCAGAACCTTTTTAAAATACTAAATTGTCCTAAAAAATGCTTAGAATCTCTCTATATTCGAAGTAAATCATAGAAACATAATATAAATTGTAACTTAATACAATTAAAAAAAATATATATTATTATTCATAGTTTTGTAACAATTTTTAAAAAGTTGAAAACCTATTTTTCATATTTTTATTGCATATTTTTAGACTGTTTTTAGGTTAAAGGCCTGTATACTGTATGTAGAAAATATGTATACCATATTATACATACCTACATGTAAAATTATAAAATTATACATTACGTATACGAACAGTTGTACAGCACCAACTTCAAAAATAATAAAAAATAAGCTTATAATAATAATCACAACTCAATTAAATGTTGTTTCTGTCGGCAATTAAAATAAATAAATCCTTAAATAAATAATAATAAATAAATCCTTTATTTTCCAACCAGAAGCGTTTACTCTTATCATAATTACAGCCAATTTGGATAAGTATTTCTTTATATTTATACTATTTAATTTAATTAATTAATTTATTTATAATATTTAAAAAGAGCTTCTGTACTTTTTAAGCTAACTGTTAATTCATTAAACTGAGCCAGCCAATGCCAATGGACAATAGTCGTTCATCTGCCAATGCCAAACTCTCACTCGATCTTTTTCGAGTTTGTACAGGTGCTAGAAACCTTTTTTGTGGCCATGTGCTCTAAGGTCGAAGCTCGAAAGTCGAGCCGCTATAAATAGTTGCGGTACGTTTAGCTAGATATCAGTAAAACCTTTGAAACTCCAAAGCAAAATGAAAAGCATTCTGTGTCTGTCTACACTCCTGGTCATCCTGTCACTGGCCAGTGCCTACATCTACAGCAGTTCCAGTAGCAGTAGCTCCACGCCCAAGATTTGCTACATCAGGAATTGCGATTGGAACTCCACGACCAATGCCTGTGCCAAGTACGGCAAGTCCAATCTCTGCACTCGCTTCAAGAACAGCTGCGCCCTGCGCTACGAGAACTGTGTCAGCAGCACCACTTACACCTCGGTCAGCCTGTCGCAGTGCTCTGGGATTACAGTTGGAAATCGCGGAATATGCGGATCCTCCAGCTCATCATCGTCCAGCTCCAACATTACGCCCATTATCATTCGACGCGGTTAATTGTTTCCTTTTGTAAATAAAAATTGTTATTAACTTACCTGAACTCACCTGAATGTGCTGTGGTTATATGTGGAAAAGGAATGTCATCGGTGGGGGTTATGGAACTTGATCATAAATTTGATTTATAGACATGCAAATAATTATACTCTAAAGGAAAACCCTTCTAATTAATTTCAGATATAAAATGAGATTGGTAAAACATACCCGAATTAGCAGAATAATTTTTTAGAAGATACTTCTTAACTTTAATTAACATCTTAACTCTTGATTAGCCTCACTGTCAAAGTACCAGATATCTATCTCTCCGAAAAAGGTAATCAACAGATGAACTTATCCTAATCCAAAATGATATCCTACCCTGTTAAAATTTAGCGGAATGGGAAGAATAACGTAAACTATTAACTGTGCTGTTAATTATCGATTATTGCTGTAAAGCAACAAATTGTGCTGTAAGAGGCAAACACATGGTTGCTTTGATTATCGCAACCATTCAAGTCAGCTGTAAGTACCTCCTACTTCTTCTTTCTGAAAATAAGCTTTTCTTTTGCAGAGAGGGAAAATAGTTGACGAAGAGTCTGGGTACCTGTCAATGCTAACTACCTTTACACGATAAACAATATACATTTCGTAGCAGACTTAAAGTCTAGTCTGAACGCAACAAGGAGGGTAGAAACACAATTGAACTTTGAACTTTAAATAAGTAGTGAAACCTAGATTATTTATTTGTTTTTGCCACAAATGTTTTTTTAAGATAAATATCATTATAAAAGATTAATTTCTTCACGTATAGCGCGCTATTGATTTTTTCTCAATATAAAATAAATAAGACATTATAAGATATACTCCGCTTCAAGGCTTAGCACCCGAAAAATCTAATGCAAATTATAAATCTTTGTTAGCACAGCTGATAAGGAATCGCACAATATAGTGTTAAAGTGGAGCAAATTGTTTTCCGTTTTGCAAAACAAACAGCAATGTTGTGGTATAAAAGCCATAAAAGGCGACGAGTGTACATCATAAAACACCGCAGTTAAGATCACGATGAAAGCCCAATTGTTCGCCTGTGTTCTCCTGGTGGCGATCTTCGTCCAGAATGTTTCCCAGATCAGCAGCAGCACCACCGATGATGACGGGTTCGGCATTCCAAATACTCACTCCCTGATCCGCTCTAAAAAAAGTTCTAAAAGCAGTACCAAGTGCCGACAGAAGATCCAGACGAGCTGCACTTCCTCCACGAAGACCTGCGGACGCCTAGGAAAGGCCAACATCTGCCAGGCCTTCAAGAACGACTGCCAGCGCCAGTTGGCCAATTGCGGCTCCACTAAGGCCAGCAGCAAATGTAAGTGAGATCGTATAAAAAAAATCTTCTTTTATTGTCTAAAATTGTAATTTCATAAATCAATTACTTATTTATCATAATCACTTTAATTTAGAATTAATCCAAATCAAATCTCTTTACAAATTTTCCTTTCCATTTTAGTTTATCGCAAGGTGAAAATGAACCTTTGCAAGGGTATGGAAGTGGATAAGACTCTTCCCTGCGGCAGTGGAGGAAAAACCAATAGCAATGAAACTACAAAAATAATTTACTTTTAAATCAGGATATACAAATCAAAAGTAATAAATTAGGTTGTAAAAAGAAAAAGGGAAAAACATATTCAAGAATTTCTATTCACGTTATTACTTCTTTAAGAATACCAATAAATTAAATTTATACAATTTGTATTTAAAATGTTTTGAGTTTAAAATATTGTTTAAAAACATTAAAACATTAAACATTATTTATTTTAATATTACCTAATAAAAGCTGCTTAAAATGTTAGTACTTAATCGTACTTTTGCAAACAAAAATTATTATAAAAAATTCAAATAGAACTTACAGTCGGTGAGCGACTTTTGTTTGTTCAACAACACACCTGCTTAATACTTGTTATAAAAAAGCTTTTATGGGTCTGAGAAAGTTTGCATAGATAACGTATAATAAAAACCTATAGATAACCTATAAGAATGCAAAGATGTTTAATTTTTGGCACACATGCCACCTTTTTTTTATGACTGCAACGAGTCACGGTGGTGGGGGTTGTCCCCTTTTTTCCCGATGCGCTGTTGCTCCCTCCCTTGAAAAAGTTTCCATTAGAGGTATAAGATTAAGTTGAATGCAGGAATAAATTATAATTTTACCATGTTTAGATAGAAAATGAAAGTATTATACTTTTTGGTTGGCCTTGGCCACCGATATGGGGAACACCTGACCGTGATTCGCAAATGCACCCAATATAAAATTGTTATCATTATTAAAATTTCCGCAGGGCTTATCATCTTGGTATCTTTGTATTTGTTTGGATTTACAAAAGTGACGTATCGACACTATGAAACAAAACAAAAAATAATAAGAATACATTTTGTTTTATTCCGCTACCTTATTATTGCTCAGTAAATCTCAAGAACCACTCAGAATATATTTTGAATCCTAAAATAAACTGCAGCGAACTTAGAAAAAAATTCAACAAAATTCAGACTTTAGGAGAGTGTCCTTTCTTTATATGTATTTACATTAAGCCCTGAGCTTTCTCTAAGCAATGCCCTGTATTAACTAAGACTATTCAGACTATAAATCATTAGATTGTACAGCAGACTTCACGTTGAGTTATACCATTTAAATTCTTTGATATCTTAACTCAAGTAATGCACAAAAATTATAGGACTCTTAAGTGTGGAAAATACTTTTAGTTAATTCTATCAACTCATTGCATATGTAGGGATTCTGGGTATCTTATCATTGCAATTCATCTTAATGATAATCATTATGGTCTTCGGTAAGACACTATATAAATACTTCTTACTGTTGAAACACTTTGTGAAGACCTGATGCCGACTATGGCACAACCTCACGTACAGTACAATGAGGCTGACCGGATCTGGAGTGGTCCTCCTCCAAACTACATTTACAAGGAAGATGCTTCTTTGGGTACCCTCATGTTCCAGTCTATGAAGAATTGGCCCAAGAACATTTATCAGGTAAAGGTACAGGTAAAGAGTTGACTATTGAAATACATTAATAAAATTTCAGATATGGGATGACGACGGATCGGTAGTCACCTTTGAACAGGCCCTCACCTGGTCCATTCGGATAGCTCAATTCTTTAAGAGACGAGGTCTCACCCACAAGGACATTATTGGGATAGCAGCTGGCCACTCAAAGTTCCTGTACCCTTTGGGAGTGGCCTGTCTGATGAACGGAACTCCATTCCATACACCACATGCAGTGCTGGATGAAGGTATGTACCGTCACTCCAAGTACACTTGAGGTTTCTTGCATACTCGTATTTATATCCGTGTATCCATTTCTGATTCCAGCAACTCTAAGGCAATTGTTCTCGATAACTAAGCCCAGCCTGATATTTTGCGGTGGAAATGATTATGAGAAAGTTCATAAAGCAACTATCGAATGGCAACCGGAAATCTATACCCTAACTGACCATCTTGACGGAGTGCCGAGCATTGAATCGCTTCTGGAACCTACAACGACCGAAAAGTCTTACCAGTGAGTTTGAGAAATATATATGTTTTACATTTTAAGCTAATTGGAAATCCTTTTAGGCCAGAACCTTTGGTGGAGGGCGGCGACCAGACCGTGGCATTGCTCTGCTCCTCGGGAACAACTGGACTGCCGAAGGTGGTATGCATTTCAAACCGAATGATAATGAAACCCCCGATGGCACCCATTAATAGTGATACTATTATACTTTGTCCGGTTTGCCTTGACTGGCTCTCGGGGGTTGCTATGCTTGTCTTTAATACGGTGCAAGGCTACACCCGCATTCTCAGCAGAAATCCGTTAACCACCGAGTATATTGTGCATCTGGTGCGGAAATACAAAGTGAACTTCATCTTTACGACACCATGTCCTTTATCTGATCTGGTGAATTGTCCTGAGGCCATTCCGGAATCGTTTTCCTCAGTCTGCACTTTTACATACGGGGCTGGGTTTATTCCAAGAAGCACACTGCAACGAGCCCAGGACCTCTGTACGAATGCAACTATGATAAGCTCATATGGCACTTCTGAGTGCGGATTTGTAACCTTTAACGTGGGCCTTGAGATCCCCGACTCTTTGGGAGGACCAAGACCGGGTGTTAAGATTCGCATTGTAGGTGAAAACGGGGAAAAACTTACGCACAACCAAGTGGGTGAGATATGTGTCCACAGCGGTTTACCTTGGAAGGGATACTACAAGAACCCCGTGGCATCGCAGCAGATACTGGACTCCGAGGGCTGGATCCGAACCGGGGATCTGGGTTACTTTAATGACCAGAACTGTCTGTTCTTAGTCGATCGCTGCAAAGACATCCTCAAGTACCGACATTTACACTACTGGCCGGGTGAGATCGAAGGTGCTATAAGAGAGCTACCGGAAGTGGAGGAGGTGTGTGTAGTTGGCATCCGCAATGAAGTCGATTACGATGCTGCTGGTGCCTTGGTTGTCCTGAAAAGGGGATCCATTATTAGTGCCTCAGAGATTGTGAATCATGTGGCAAAGCTATTGCCTGCAATGCACAAGCAGCTCCATGCCGGAGTTCAGTTCACCAACAAGCTGCCTTCCAATTCCAACGGAAAAGTTGTGCGGAAAGATGCTCTTGAGATGTTTAAGGCGTTGAAAGCAGCATAAAATGTTAATTAAAAACCATATTTGGCATCAGAAATGTTTATGTTTTTCGTAAATTGAATGGGGAGAACCGCAAACCAAGATGAGAAATCCCATACTAACTTCTAAGTACATGTTAAGCTGAGTAATATTTACGATGAAGTGACTATATATGACCTCGAACAGGCTATCAATCTAGGGCATCGCATCAAATTTCTCTGCCGGTCCTCTGCTAGCAAATGCATACCATAAACGTTAATTAGCTATTTTTTTTTATATACTTATTTGGCATGCTATATTACCAAGAATTAAATAATTTCTTTCTTATCTCTAAGCATGTTATTTAAAATCGTATATATAGTATATAAAGGCGATATCAGCAAACGAATTTATTGGTACGGACCTCTGATTTATGAAGATACCCCTTAGCCAAGCTGTACAATGCATATTAAATCTAAAATAATAATAAATCAAAATACGACTTAAAGTGTCGAATTCTAAGAATAAAACAAGATGTTATAACCGGGAATAATATAAAAGCTCGGTGCATGGCGGTCTGCCCACCATTCAGTTAATATTTCAATATGAAGACAACAATAGCCTTCTTCGCGCTGCTATCTTGTGTGATTCTGGGAAATGGACAAAACTCAGTTACATTCCTGGAACCGAACTGCGGAACCTCGATTTTTGCAGCTAGATCCAGAATAAGGGGAGGTAATACGGCAGATATATTGGAACATCCGTGGATGGCATTTGTTAGCAGCATAGTCGCATGTGAAAACCCCAAACGTAAGTAAATCAATCTAAATATCATTAATGGAAACACATAACATAAATATATGTATATTTTATTATCTAAGCATATACGTATTGCACATCTAGATGTGGAGGAACTCTTATCACAAACCGTAAGTCAAGCAATCATAATATATAGTAAGTTATAAGATTACTAAAAGAAACATTAAATACCTTTTAGGGTTTGTACTCTCTGCTGCGCATTGCACCTTTAACCGAGATACGTAAGTAGTTTTTCGAAAATATATATTATAATGAAATTAATGATGAATTATTTATTGGGTAGGACTGTTCAACTGGGAGATACCGATGTCTCGAGCTCCAGCTCAAATGCCATCAAAATCAACGTCGTTGAACGAATAAGTCATCCTAACTATATTCCTAATGACCCTATGGTTAAGAATGATATAGCCCTGTTACGGCTGGCAGATGCGGTACAGTATACAGGTAATACATAATTCTATATTTAATTAAGTACTAGGACCTCTGTACTAACTCCGCACCTTGTAGCCTCTATAAAGCCCATCTGCCTGCCAACCAATTACGATCCCTTGGAAAATACTCCATATCTGACTGCCACCGGCTGGGGTAGAACGGAATACGGAGTTACGAGCGATATCTTGAAGACAGCCATCATGAGTAAATTGGATCGCTCCAGTTGCTCCAGATGGGGTGTTGATATGTCCCAAATCTGTGCGGGAGATAGTAACACAAATACATGCGGTGGGGACTCGGGCGGACCAATCACGAAAACGGTCAACATAAACGGTCAAAATCGCGAACTTCAACTGGGAATTGTCAGTTTCGGAGACAAGGAGTGCGTAGATGTGGGGGCTTATACAAATGTCTTTTACTATAAAGACTGGATCGCTCAAGTCGTTGGACGGAACCGTCCAACACATAGTCCCTACATCAGACCAGCTCCAATTCAAAGGACTACTACTACCTCTAAGCCACAGACTCAAATTTTTTATTGGAGTCCATACTATCCTTTTCCTATTTACAATAATTGGTAATTGTATAAAATGGATGTTCAAATAAATCAAATTTATAAAAAAATAAGCTGATACCTTTCTCTATAGTATAGATATTTATAGTAAATCCCTTTTCCGTTCTGGAGAATTGTTCTGTTAACGTTGTTTTATTAAGGGATGTGGAAATATAGCTATAACCATACTGCAACAAGGCCAGGAACTCTATGGGAGGGAATGTGACTGTCCTGAATTCGAATTCATCGAGATAGTTTGGACACATTACTCTTGGAAGCGGAAATCCTGTGGGCAGATCAGTGGCAGGTGTCAGGATCTGCCCGGCCAAGTGGTTGAAATATGTGTCCATAATGATTTGGCTTAGAAGAACTGGGGACGGGAAGTGTGAGGCGTCACGTCAAATACAGGACTCCAAGGGTTGATTTCACACTGGTGGACTTGGGATACTTCAATGAGAAGAATTTGTTCTACTTGGTTGAGCGCTGTACCGATACTCTGAAGTACGATATGAGATCGAAGGTGTCATAGCGGAGTTCACCAAGTACCAATCGCCTGCCAGTCCCAATGGGACTGAGTGAGATGTTTGAGGCCTTAAAAGCTGCTTGAATTCTTCAATAAATGCTGGAATCAGTTTAGAGCAAGCCTAAAAGTATAAGCTGGAAAGATCAGGGCTCGCTCACTCAAATACATGTGTGAACAATGAATTTATTAATATTCTTAATTCGCTCACGTGACGTAGAAGCAAACATCTTTTTACTGCGTTATTTAGACGAATTGAGCTGTATTTACACAATTGGGGCAGAGATCCAAGCCAACAAAGACTAGGCAGTGAAATTTATCTTTTAAATACGTTTCTTTGTACACAAGAGTGAAGGAAGGAATCCGTTGGTAAACATCTTCCAAGGCCATCCATAGATACGACATTTTTTCGGGAAGCTATAAAACCAGCAGAACCCCATTGCGAATAGAGTTAGACTTCGAAATGCGCTTGACATTGGCTTTTCTGGTGCTGATCGTTCTGATCGCGGTGACCACCGAGGCCCAGAAGAGTAAGAAGAAGACCAATGCCAAGACCTTGGCGACCGTGACATCAGGTCGGTCGCGGGCCAAGACAAGTCAGAGGGTCAAGTCGCGATCGGGAAGGGTTAGAAGGCGTTCGGTGAATGGACGTAGCGCCCGTCGGGTGATTGTCGTCAATACCGGAAGCAGCTCCACCAGCAGCTCCTCCACGCCCGCCTCCCGCTGCTCGACAACAACCACGAGCTGCTATGTCACCTCCAATGTCTGCGGCCGTTGGGCATCCACCCGAAGGTGTCATCGCTTCAAGAACAACTGCCTGCTGGAGCGAGCCAACTGCAACACGAGTGTGTCAAGTGAGTGTTTAGTTATTAGGGAATTTTTTTCTATTTATATACGAGTATATTGGTTTGGGTTTGGTAAACAAATCACTGCATAATTATACATATTTTTCCAATTAAAATCTTCATTTCTTTTTATTCGCACAGGTTGGAATATAGTGAGAATTGGCAACTGTTCGAGCATCTCGGTGAATAGTACTGGCACCTGTACTAGCACCTTCTCCACATCGTCCTCATCATCGAGCTCGTCTACCAGTTCCACGTTGTCCAACATACTCTCCACCATATTGGGTTCATCATCATCATCGTCTTCATCGAATATTACGCCCATAATCATACGCAGAGGCTGAGATCATTCAGGTTATAATACTTGAAAAATGCAATAAAAATTACAGTAAAAATAAAGACAGAGCACAGTTCTACTTACAATTCTTACAGTTCTACACTAAACAAATTTTTGTAAGCTGATATTTAATGTTTGTTCTCATTAAATGAATAACACAAACATGACACTAAGGCTGATATAAGATGAATATCATGATTTGTTTAATACTTAGTATCTTGGACGTTGATGCACAACGGTCAGTACAGTACAGTAGGTGGCCCTAGCGACACCAAGCACGTGCTTGTTAACAGATAGGAGAAAGTATAGGTAAAGCTGTCTGAATGTTTGCTTGCATGCGTCCTAAGTTGGTTAAGATTAAAGTTTTTAGTTGAGGACTTGAGCTGTAATAACAAAACGGGCAAAACTATTGCTAATCAAGTCAAACACACATTTTAATGATTTCAGTAAACAATTTATTAAGTCTACACATTTCTTAAGGCGACTATAAGTTGTAATTCATTTTAATACAATATTAGTCATATAATTTACTCATTATCTTTAGATAGATAGATTGTAAATAAAAAAGTAAATAAAAAGAAATTTTAATACAATAGATCTCCCTTTTCTAAACCATTTTGCTTGCAATTTAAGATTTATTTCCTCTTACTTTAAATATCAGCAGCATTATCGTATCTTCAGCAAAGAAGACCTCGTTTCTCGCTTGTAAACCCATAGAGACCGCAGAGATTTATGCTTAAATTATGCAAATAATTTCAACTTTCACTACCAAAATGTTTCGTAATGACCTATATTTCAGTCAACAATTATTTATGTGTGTGTGCGTTCGCTGTGCCATTCTAATTGCATCCGCAGGCGTTCGCTATTCACATCCGCTGTATACAAAAGCAAACACAACAAAAAAATAACGAAAAGAAAGTAGCAAAAATGGCGAAAAATTGCAAACTAAAAAGCGAAGCTCCATAAATTTACATTGTCCGCGTGTCTCTCTCTGTGTGTGTGGCCATAACCATAATTCCCCCCTCGTTATTCCGTTCTCTCGAAGTAGTGCGATTTATGTGAATGCAATTAAAAAGAGCAAAAAAAAAAACAAGGGTTACGGAAAATGTTAAAGCATACATCATGGCGATATGAAGCGTGTATGTGTGGGAAAACCATAAAACACTAAACGAGTTGAAATGTCAGCTAAAACCGCGTTTAAATGAATCATTTCCCCCGTCCGATTGGTGACAATATCAGCAAATAACACTTAGATCCGTTTCCTGACAATCCTGTTCCTGACCTGAACGATTTTATTTATAAATCATTAGGAATATACCTAACATATGTACATAGAATATGGAAATAAGTAGGTAATACAATGTTGATAAAAGTAATTAAAGTTATTTAAATAATGATTTTTATTGTAACCCTTTAATTAATAAATACATAAATAATAATATGCTATGAAGCTGATAGAAAATGTAAATAAATGTTGTTGAGATTGCCTAATTGCATACTCCAGTTCCGCCAATGCCAATGCCATTCATAACGCAATATGTAAGCACATCAGCTGGTGTACCTAATTGGCCATAAACTGCAAAAAAATTATGGAATAATTAAGCATTTATAATATTTAAAAAGAATAAGAAACATCTTAGAGAACGTACATATATCTGCATTCAAGATACTAAACTAAAACGTTGCCATAAATACCGATAACTTAAAAGGTGCTAGAACCTAGAGCTATCGAATCTATCAGAAATATGTATCGAAATCGGATAGTGACATTAAATATAGATATTATACAAATATTTACACTGAAAATTCCGCAAAAACTTGCCGAGATAACGTATAAATATTCCGGATCTATCAGATATTATGACTAATTATGCACACTATTATCGGAAATATCGATACTTTAAGTATTCCAACTAATCGGTTATGTAAAAATTGACAATAAACTGATTTTTCTTCTGAGCTAATTCTTCATGTAATATCATCAAACTTATTTAGCTTATTATGTATTCAAAAAAAGAGTATTGATGGATAAACAAAATAAAAATGCTTACCTGTCGAGCCCTTGCAGTTATCGAGTAGATACTGGCAGTCATTCCGATAGTATTTGCAGCTGTATGTAGCTGTATCTGTTTGCACCCGGATACACTTCGGGGTGCTCTTGGAGCAGGATCTCTTCGAAGTCCACAGGCAAAAGAAACCGTTGCCATTACTCAGGAGCAGTCCAGCGTCCAGCTGGAAGCTCAGACTAAGGATCAACAGGGTGGTTATAATCAGAGTCGAGACCTTCATAGCGTCACTTGATTTGATACTTTCAGTTTGATGGTTCCAATAGTAACTGCTCTCGGTCCAATTGGTTCACTCGATTTTATAGTAATTACCTCTTTGGACCGGCTCTTTGTCTTCGGCAAATATTTGAGCCCAATGAAAGTGAAATTCGAGAACGATAAATGTGGCCAACAACGATTTAGGCCTTGCTTGGTGGCTTATGGTTTTTGTGTTTGCCAAAATCTGGCGTTTGAAAAAGCCAAAGCAAATGTTTGCTTGCTCAAATAGAAGGTGACCGTGCTTAGTTAATCCAGTTTTCGAATAAATTATTGTCTGTGGATTGTCGTTGAATGGTTTTGGATTGTTGGGTAAGGTTTTAGAAAGTTAATTGGTTAAATTTAGTTAAATTTCTAAATGTATACTTCCGCCTGCGTTTGTTTTCATTTAAATTTGTCAAAAAAAAACAAACAATATTAAGGTTTAACTTAAGGTAGGTATAGTTATTTCTAATTTTTGTGTTATATATAAACTCAATAAATGTTTGAAACTAAACTTTCCCCTAAATATAACTTTATATATCAAGAAATGCCTTAGTATGTGCTCTTTTTTAACATATTTAATACAAACCTCGATGATATCATGGTACCCCCACTAGACTGACACGCTTTGCCTGACCTAACTTCACAGTCAAAACTTTTCTCACTTCCATTAGTGTTATTTGACGAAAATTTTTTAATTAACATGTCCTTGGCGTACAAATTTCATGAACTTGCCGAAAAAACACCTTATATAATTACCCCAACCCCCAAATAAGCCAGGATAATAAGGGAAATACAATTACGAAAGTGTGGCATTGCACAGGGAGGGGTGTGGAGGAGCGAAAGAAAGAACAATTGTGAGTATTCGTAAGTAGAAAAGTTATCGCACTGGCTGCCACTCTTTTGGCTTTTCACTCCCCTGGCCCATTCTCCATGCGTCAGAGCCATCAGTCTTCCGCCTGTCCGTCCATCATGCGAGTTTTTAGTCCCCCAGGTTGGCTTCACTCACAAAAATAAAATTTGAAAATTGTATTCGTAAGGATAATTATTATTCTTGTAATTTAATGGAACATATTTCAAAAAAAAATGCTTAAAATTGTTGGATATATTTATGTAAAATCCTTAAGAAGGTCCGCAAGACCAAGCTAAAAAATATTACAGCAAGAAAAAACAATTTCACACCGAACTTCGTACTTTCCGAATTTAATTCCATATTTTTAGACATATTTTTAAAAGTTTTGAATACAAAAGTGATTTCTGAATCGCTTTAGATAATTTTAAAAAATTCTGTTAACCTTTCTCTAATATTTAAAAATGTTTTCAGACATAAAAAAGTAAGGATTACATATTCTTCCCTACTTTTTCTCTTACTTTCGGACTTAAGATAACTTTGAATAATTCGAAACATGTTTTTATATTATTTAAAAATGTTTTCAAACCCAGATTTCTTAACTTTCTATTTGTTTTTTTATCCAAAATTATTATGCTTTCATAATTTCTCTTTGTGCATTTTTGCAGTCCCCTCACTTTGCCGCATTTCCACTTGGTGCGGCCCTCGCATTTCCATGTCAGACTTGCGTTGGCATGTCATGTCACGGGCTCATTTCGGTGCATTTCCATGTAAAACTGTAAATGTTCCGCCTCCGAAATGGCAGAAATTAAAGTACATTTGCTACTTAATAGCATTTGTTTGTTTGCCCAGAGACTTTGTTATGATTAATTCGTACAGAGTATTCGACATTCGTGATTATTATAAATATTTGGGCTTATCCTTATGTATATTTCATACTTTTATTGCTTGTTGTTTTTGCTAGGTTGCATGCGTTTGTTTTATTTGCTGTTTTCTCTTTTTTTTTTTGTTCAGTTTTTTATCGCACCTTTGCAACCTCAGGTCGAGCCCGCCCTCTGACCTCTTTCTCTCAGTCTCACTCCTCCGTCATCTCTCTCTCTCGGTTTCCCTTTATATTTCTCTAGCGATAAAGTGCAACTTGAGCTCTGGTTACCATATCCAACTATTTACGGATATTTTCTTTATAAATTGCGCTTTGCATGCCACACAGCCTTGTCATTTAAGCTGCTCGCCCAAAGGTATGCAATGCACTACAAAAAAAAATATGATTAATCCAAGGTAAAAAACGGGCACAGCGCACTTTAATTAGTTGGGACATTTTGAATGGATTGCATGTCATACGAATTGCATGCTTATCGCTATTTGTTGCTCTTGTTCTTGTTGTTTTTCCAGTAGCTCGTAATGCAGTTTTCCCTTCTCGTTTTCCTTATAATTTTTAATAATTCAACAAGGTCACTTTCTTGTTGGCAATAATAATAAAAATAAATGGCATAACATAAAAAAGTTTATTTTTAATATAATTATCGTAATCTGGGCAAGCAAGGCGAGCCAAGGCAAGGCTACATCTCTCGTTCTTTATTTTTCAAGCCCTCTCTTTCTGGTTGATACTGTGTACTTTGAGTTTAACAGGGTTTAATATATGATCAGTTAATTTTAGTACACTTATCATTATATTAGCAGGAATAATTGTTACATTTCAATTAGTATTACCATTAAACCTTTAAAAACATGTCAGAAATTATGCTATAAAAAGTTGTATCGTACAAAGAGCAACTTTACACAGATTTTGGTAGCTCAAAATTATTATAGCATACTTTAAGACACAATTTTAAGTGTTTTTTTTAAACCTAGTGCTTTCCAGTATATTCCTATTTATGATATATATTTTTTATTTAATATTCATTGCATTCTCTTTCTTAATACACTTTGCTTTTGGGAAATTATTGTGTGTTCCTTGCTACTAATAATTAATACAGTTTCCTTTCTTTCGCTTGGAAAAAGTATGCAATAACTTGTACAAACTTGAAGCCGGGTATTTCATTGTCGAAGCCACCTAGCTTTTACTTGATTTTTTTCCTCCTGGCACTGCAGTTGTTTGCTAATTATTTTCCATTTTCATTTAACTTTTGTTCGCCTTGTTTTCCAGTCAGCTTTCTGCGCTTTTCCCCCCTTGCTTAATGCGCTTTCTGACATTGTGCTGACATTTGCCACTGTTTTTCCTGACATTTTTCTTTTTATTGTCCAGGCCTTCTTTATTCGCTATTAATAAGCTTAGGGCTTGCATGTCTTGAACTGCATTTCTTGGCCCACACACTTTTTTAACGGCATTGCATTTTATGTATGACACGTTATTTGTCACGCTAATTGAATAATATTTCTTGAAATTTTTAATTGGAAGTACGAGATGACAAAATATTTGTAATTTCCAGGACGAATTGAGGCTGAGTCAGCACGTTAATGGGCCCACTTAATGTCAATCAATCGATTGAAAGAATCCAAGCCAAGCCCCGTCTTGGGTAAACAAATAAATCAAATGTGTAGACATATTTCGTATGTAAATTTAGTTTTTGTCATTTACAGCAATAAATTTCATATTATTTTTAGCTTTATGGGACGATTATTGGGCACATGTCTCCATATTTGGCACGAACATGACACCCTCAGCTCAGGAATCGGCCCCGGTTCCAATTTCCTGTCAATACCTTCCGAACGGAACCCATCTAGGCGTATATAATACTATACATGTTACCTCTCTATATATACGTATATACACTGAAGTTTCGTGTCAGTTGCGCGTCCGCAAAAAAAACCGATTTTCGGATAACAAAAAAAACAAAGGGAAATAATAATAATAATAAAATGAAGAGAACACAAGGAAGGGATAAGGGGGGAACATGGGGTAAAGGAAAATAAGGGAAACCGGCGCCTGACACATACAACACAAAAAAAAAAACAAAAAAGGAAAAAGAAAACATTTGTTTGTTATACAGACTAAGTGGGGATGTGAGTGCGTGGTGGCTGTATATTGGGTTGTAATGGACTGGAGTGGATCCGCTGGGGGTGTGCGCTGCGTCGCACTCACGAATTATCGATAAAACATGCTCCATGACGGGGCGGCTGGGCTGCCTTTTGTCTCATTACGCCCACACACACAAATGTTGTACGGGGAAAGCAGGTCCTGTTTTCTTTCATTTTTTAGGGCAACTTTGAAAATTGAAAACGAAAACGAAATCGAAAGCAAACCCAAAACTTTGCGCCAATCTTTACGATTTATTTGCGAGCAAAATCAAATTATTGCATGTGTCACAACTAACATTTGGCTCTTCGGGTGAC
Source organism: Drosophila parvula (assembly GCA_018904695.1). Taxonomy (NCBI): domain Eukaryota; kingdom Metazoa; phylum Arthropoda; class Insecta; order Diptera; family Drosophilidae; genus Drosophila; species Drosophila parvula. The sequence continues at coordinate 102,146 of JAEIIG010038210.1, read as the reverse complement.
AAAAAGCCGAAACAACAACCAAAGAAATACATATACTTGGTCTGCTATAACTAAATGTATTACAAGACCATTTGCCTTTGGGCCCGGCCCGACCCGGCCCCCATCCATGTTCTGGCCATAAATATAACTTTGTCTTGTCATACTTTCAGTTTCGGGTTAAATGGTTTGTCGAAAGTTACCAATTTCATTTTATTTTGTTACCGCCGCCTCCAACACTGATTTGCATGCACGGAAAGTGTGTGGAAAAACAACCGAAACTGAAGGAAAAAAGGTTGAAAATGAAACTTTGATGAGCTATTACTCATATTGACAAGGACCCTCATTTGTCTAGGATGATTGGGGCAGGGATATTGTTGGACTTGGACTGATAGCGCTACTGGCCCGCATCGCGTATACGCAATGTGGACAGTTGGGTGGGAAAGTTTGCGGCCAAAGATGATTAGCTTTGCCCTGACAGAGGGTCAGTTTTTCAACTCTGTGGCAGGGTTAAGACATTGTAATAATATTTAAGAAATAATGTAGGCACTAAGCTTAATTATTTTAGATAATAATTCTTTTTCAAAGACTAACAGCAAGGTGAGATTTATTATCCCATCTCCACACATCATATTTTACGCTTATATTTCCTAATAATTTATTTTAGTAACTTTCGAGGTTTCTTAATTAATTGCCCCACTTAAAACCTTCTCCATTGCTATTACTCGTAATTAATTTCAGTAATTTAACTAATTTGTTAAACCTATACGGCTGGGGGATGTCTTAAAAGTTATGAAGTATATACATTACGGCCAAAAAAAAATGTATGGAGTGATGTTCGGATAAGGAAGAATGGGATGCCGGATGTGTGGCACATGCGACACGTCAACATTCAATTTTCTAATGAAATTTTTATTATAATAAAGCACATATTCAAGTCGTGGAAATGGGAGCATGCCACGCCCACTTACAGGGCTGTAATACTGTTGAAGTATTCATGGGAAACAGTGTTGCTTTTCCTTCTTCCTGCAACCCCCCCGGTTTTCCGGCTTTCCCGAATATTCTGTGTATGTATAATGAATTCTGGCAGTGTATACCGGGAGCTGGGAGTGTGTGAGCTCAAGGAGAGCTCCACTCTCTCTCTCTCTCTCTCTCTCTCCCTGTCGTTCTGGCTCCAACATGACCTACATTCTGGATCCCGGGGCCGATGTAGCTAAGCAACTCCAGGGTCTCCAGAGCCACCATCTCACCCTTGGCTGTAGACCCCAAAAAAAAAGCAGAAAGTTCGGGTAGAGAGACCAAGGAGCCAGCAGCGCGAGGAGGAAGCAAGAGCAGGCCAGAAGCGCACGCAGCACGCATAGGCAAAAGGACACCCCTCTGGCAGCTGGCAGCCACTTCCTTGCTTGCATCCCCGTTCTGCCCAGTCATCTTCCCAGTCAAGCCTTATAAAAATTGTTTTCGGTTGCTTATTGGCAACAAATTTGCGTGCCTTGCATACAAAGGAGAGACGACAAGGACAAAGCAGGAAACAGACAGAAGGAAAAAAACCGCGGGGCTTAATACACAGTCAGAGTTCCCTAAATTGAACTTTATAATTTGATGGGAATTTACAGTACTGATCCTTGCCTTGCATCTAGGAGTCCGTTTTTTTGACACAGACTTGGGTCAAAAGAAAGTCAAACCTCTAATAGGCAAAAGCACAACATCTCACTTACCTAAAAGACATTTAAAAATGAAAATATCTACCATTTCCCCTCAAGTAGATCTCTTAAAAAAACACGAAATACAACTGATTGCCTTAATGAGTGAAGTTATACTAAACTTCATTAGGCTTTTCCTCCATCTTCAGGTTTCTTCTTCTGCCGGCTTATAATTCCATCTCAAGAGGCTCGACTGTTGCTTAGGCACGTTGGGAAACCTGATAAAGGTTTCTCCCACAGCGACTTCATTACAAAGTTTGCAGACGCAAAAATTGTGTAGGCGTTAAATGCAACAAATACAGCAAACAATTTATTAACTTGCCCAAGAGAGATTTTCACAGGCTTCGCGGCGAGGAATCTGTGGGAAATGGGGAAGTAAACGGTTTGGTTTACCGCTAACAAGTGAATTTTTCTTTTCCCCAGCAAATACGCAGTCTCATCAATCATTCGGCCGGGACATTTGATGTTTGGCCCAAATTAAACAGGATACCGGGAAAAGGACACTGTGCACGTGCGTCCATTTTGTCATTTATTGTTGACTTTGGTCAAACAGAAAATATATATAAGAAATATAATATTTGAAGATGATCCAAGGCTCAAAGATAGTCAGCACGTGCTGAAATAAAATATCCTGCTAATATCACAATTAAGTGACCGCAATCGGTGGAAGGAGATGAAGATATATTGGAACAGTGCGTGACAAAAATATGCAAGCCAATGCGGAAAAGTAATTCTAGTAACTAATGCTTAGATGCCTGTAATTGAATCCTATTTTTGGTGATTGTAATAATCCCATGTAGATTCAGGCAGAGTCTGAAAGTTTCTCTGCCCGAGCTCTGCTCACACCAACCGTGTAAGCACAGTCTTACTCACACAAATGCAAGTCTAACGTGTCACTGCTTCAGAGCAGAGGTGCCCACGCCTATGCGCTCAGCATAGGGATTTGCAAGGTAAGATAATTTAGAGATAAAGATACTCGATGTATCTTTTACACAATTAAAACAAGTCTGAAGGTTTTTATACAACAAATTTTGGATTTAATCAAAAACTCTTGCTGCTAGCTTACTTTTTGTATATAAATATGATATTTCCCTCAATCCATCAACCACCTTGGACGACTTTGTGCCTGACATAATCAATAACTGGTTGTAATTCAATTAAAGTTGGCTAAAACACTTTACCAAAAATTCTTAGCCAAGCTAACCAAGGACATGGCATCCTTGATCTGGCACTTGCATTGTGGATTTCAATTTAATTTATTTTTGCAAGCGTAGCTAAAGTTAAATCTCTCTCAACTTTTGCTAGTTTATTAAATTATCAAAAACTCAACTAAAAAAAAATATAAAATGAAAAAGTGAATGCAAAAAATGTGCGCCAAAGCGAACAAAAACTTTTCTAATAGAGGGAAGAAAAAAAAAACGAGATTGTGAAACAGACAGGTCGAGGAGCAGGGTGGATTGTGCTGGCTTCACTTTATTAGCCAAGTTAACTCTTTGCAGGGCCTTCACGACATTTTGTTCTGACTACTCGCTCGCTTCACAGTTCAGAAAATTCAAATTACAGAGGAGGTTGGCAAGTCAAACCAAACGGAAGCCAAAGCCAAAAGTTTTCAGTTTTTCAGTGCTCCGGTCCAGGGGGCAACTTGAGTGCAAGTCGTCCCGTAAAAAGCACCTAACATTACCAACTCGAAATACATGCCAGACTGCCACGGAGCAGACCCAAAACTAAAGTCCAAAGTGTAACTGCCGAACGGAAACGAGGCAGGAACAAAAACGAAGCGAAAGCCATGAAAAATTCACCAGTAACTTGTCCAGGTGGGCGGATGGATTCGGTGGGCGTGGCACCGCCACTTGCCAAGGATTCCCCAAATGTGAATGTTTCCTTTGGTCCTCGCTCAGGTGACAAAAGCAGGTGCCTGGCCAAATGGATCCTGACCGGCCAACTGAATGCCTTCCGAGAACAGCTGAAATGTGGCTAAAGGAAACTATGACGGTTCTCCAAAGGAAAATTATCCGTTTGTTTTCTTTTTGGGTTTCATTGGAAAAATCACTCTCATAAGGAAGCTTAAGTGGAAATTGGTAGGGCAAATGACTCTAATTTTTACGCTTCCCCTCGAATTGGTTTTAAATTTGTAATTTATTAAAGGAGCCTGGGTTTTGGATGGAAATTTATATAAGTAGGAAAGCTTTTTAAATTATACATAGGAACCATGTTTGGGAAAAATCACGAAATAAGCACTTTATATATAGAAAACTATAGGAAATACTTTGTTAAGCTTCTTTAATTACTTAGACCAAAATTTAATGAATTCTTATACAAGTTTACAAATTTAATTTGAAAAAAAAAATGGTTTCCCATGCTAGAACTGATTGAGAAATCTAGGGTCCAAGCTTTTGCTAAATACATACTTTTACGAGCATAAATAATAAATGTAATATAAAAAAATATAAAGATATAATCAACCTCCTTTCCCTTTTCCTTCCCTTAAAAATACATACTACAATATATAATATTCAGCATTATCTTAAAGAAAAATAGAAGAAAAGAAAGTAAATAAGTCAGTAAACCGTACTTTATCTCGAAAATCTCATCCCGTCCCGCTTTAAGGGGAAAAACCTATTGGTATAACTTTAGTTTCCTCTAGCGAAATCCAACAACCTGACCTTCCCGTTGGCAGACCGAACCGAGCATTATAATAACACTTTCTCAAAAAGGTTCTTTATGGGGTTTCCACCCCAAAAGAACCACCCTAGAGCGCCCCACCTCAACCAGCGCCATTAAGAACGACGGCGAGCACAGTTAGTTTGTCGTTTCTCGTTTCCCTTTCCTTGAGTCCATTGTTCCACGGTATTCTTCTTAATCGCCTCCTCCTCTCTTTGGTTCTTCTCTTCCCTTGGAGCTGCGACTATGCCCAAAAGTAATCTTCCAAGGCAAATGTGAACCACAAACAAATTTATAGCTGCAATGCGGCCAAGCCAAGCATAACTGTAGATGGTAGGGTAGGGGCCAGAAGGCGAGAAAAAAAAAGAGTACGGCGAGGAAAAAAGTACGGCGAAAAAAAAGAAAGGGGAACTTAAAAAGAAACAGTCGAGTAAGGACTATAAAAATATACAACAATACCAAGGCAACGGAACATAATGAGCCAGGGCTGTAATCGGTTAACGGTAAATGCGAGCAGCCCGTCGCCTCGGCTCAGCTGAGCGAATGTGGGCCACGAGATTGAGAGCGCAGGAGAACATGAGAGACATGAGAGCTATGTTGGGCCTTGCCTTTTGGGCTGCAGGTTCTTTGCAGTACCGTTAGCGTTTTTCTGCGTTGGCGCTTTGCATGGCCATTTGTTACGTATGTGGAGCAGATGATTTTACTTATTGTGCTGCATACTTTCCGGAGCGCTCTCTCGGGCTCTCTGGCAAATGTGGTCCTTCGCACAGCGCTTGTTCCGTTTGCCTACTCCGAGACGCTCTCTCTCTTTTGCAGCATAAAAGGGGTCGCTCCTGTTCTCTCTTTTCAAGCTTCTCTCGCTGATGCAGCTCTCGCACGCTCTCTTGTTGCTCCGCTTATGCGTCATTTCTTTTGCCTTTTCTGCTTGCTGGCTGCTCTCTCCGTATGTCTATCGTTCATCGCTTTTCCTGCAAGCCCCGCAAAAGACAACAACAAATATTATTTCTTGCTCAATTTTATTTTCTTTTCTTGTTCTAGGTTTCATTTTTTCCAGCTTGTTCGCATTGCAGCATTTTACGCACACAAACAGGCCCTTGTTTTTTTGTTGTTGTTTGTTTGTTAGCGAGAGAGAGCCAGTGACAATGGAGCAGGAGGGGAGCAGGTATGGGAACCTGGTACTTTGCGACGTTTTCAGCAAATGTTCGCCATTCATTTTTGTCATCGCCGTTGTCCTTGTTGTTGTTTTTGGATATGGTGCCTGGAAACTTTTTGGCCTCGCCGCAGTTGCTTCTTCTTACTTGTTGCGTTTCACCCTGGCAAACGGCAGTGGAAAGAGTGGGAGGGGGCGTAGCTCGGGGAACGAAATGGAATGAAAATGGAAATGGCAATAGAGGTGTAAACGAAATGGAATTGAAATTGAGCTGAGCTGAGCTGGGCACCTGTACTTTAAAGCACAGTGAAGCTTGGCTAGGTGAATTGTTTTTACTAACGCTTGAATAATTAAAGTAAAAACACATAGTATGTACATATGTACATACATATGTATGTGTATACACATTTGGCTTTTAGTATAATGTTTAATAATAGTTTTATCACACTTATAGGCTTGATTTCTTGAAAAAAAACTCTATTTATTATATTTGTAACTATTTATGACAGAATATTGATTGAAAAACATTTATTTTGTAAAAATTAAACTGGTTGTTCACTTTACCCAACTTTGCCTGTACTTATAACCTTAATTTCACAACTCGTGTGTTTATATTCCTTATATATTTCCTTTAAGCTTGATTTCTTTGAAAAAACTATATTTGTTTGTAACTATTTATTGCATTATATTGAAACACATTTATTTTGTGTGGTTCACTTTAGCCAGCTTTGCCTGTATTTATGAGCTTGATTTTTGGCAGCTCCACCGAAGGGTAATGCTTTCTCTTGGCTCCCTCCGTTCATGGTTGTTTCATTAGGTGGATTTTCCACCTGAGTTACGAACTTTTCGCCATTCCCATTGTTCTGCATTCTGCAAGTTCGTTTCATGCTCTTATGGTTTTCCTTCATCTTTTTTTTTATTCACCCTTTCTGCACTGCTGCTGCAGCTTTCATTCATGCCACGCCAGTTGACATAATGCGACATGGCCACACACAAGCAAATAAACGCCACCTCCGCCCCCCAGACCCGAGAGCCACCCAAAAGCCACCCCACTTCATTGTCAACTAACTGTACTTGGCCAAAGTTTTCAGCCAGGCAGCGCGCCATGAAAACGCCATTCAAAACTATTATTTCAAGTCACTCCTCCTACGATCGAGAAAAGGGTTTGTAACCCAAAGCAACAACACAGCAGGCCGTGTTGTTTATCCCTCAAAAATAATAATACATTCGGCTCAGAGCTCTACAAGACCTCGAACCGAGCAAACACACACAGAAAAATAAACATTTTACAGACAATACAAATACTATTTGAACAGGAAAAGTAATAAACAATAAGGACTAGTAGGGATTTAAAAGAATCTATAAAAATGCCAGTGATATCTTAAAAATTCATGAGATTTATAATCAAGAAAGAGCTACTACCAAACATAAGGACATATCCCTAGAACTCTAAGAACTTCAAGATTCAACTTGCACGAATCGTTTACCTTTAACCCACAAAATGGGTAAGTACCAAAATGGCAAGTCTCTTAAATACATTTTTCCAAGATATATCGAATTTCCCCGATAGATACAACCGCCGAGCGCGCGGCCCGCTTGGAGGGTGTGGAAAGAGTACTTAAGTTGTCTCAAGAGCGTATTAAGATCGCAATGATTATACCGAGACTCCTGGAAAATCCCGATCATCTAAGGAGCGTGCTGACGGGCACAAGGTACGAGGAGATCCTTGGACCCATCGACAATATGATACATATGCTGGGCAAGCAGACGGGTCGCTCCAAGTTACCCCACGATCACACCACCATGCGAATCGTTGACTTCTTTCTGGTTAACTATCAGATCTATCGTTTCTTTCCTAAACTGATGCGAAATTTGGAAGATCGAGATCGCAAGCTCTTGGCCGCCTTTCACTTTCTACTTGAGAGTGCCCACAATCACCTAAATCGATCGTCGCGCAGCGAGATCACCAAGGAACGCAAGCTGCATGCCATCTACCACCAGAACGTGGATATCCAGAAGAAGATCAAGGATCTAAAATCAAGTTTGGCATTTCAAAAGGTAATTGGCAAGTGGAAGACGGCTGCCAAGGGCATATACCTGATGAAGGTGGAGGAGGATCTGGCCAACAAGAAGTGGCAGAATAATGTGGCGATCCAAAATGAGATGTAAGTTTAACTGAGTTTGAGGTTGTACAATCTTTTTTTTTAATATTAATATTAATATTAATAAAATTATAATGCCAGTGAGAAATGCAATCGCACAATGCGCTTGTACCACAAGGGCAGCCTGGACAGGCAGAAAGAGCTGGAGGAGGAACTGATCGCTGCCCGGGAGCGTTATGACAATATGACCAAGATAAACCTGCGCGAGGAGCAAGAATTGCGGAGTGAAAAGTACGAGTAACAGCTTCCTCTTAATATATTTACAAATTACATATTACCATCTAACTAGAAATAAGCTGCTCTTGCAACTGCAGAGTCTTCTCAAGAAATACGACCAGAGTCTGGGCGAGAAGATGCGCCTGAATATCGCCATGCAGGATCAGTATCTTTTGGCCAAGAAGGTTCTCGACGATTTTATGATTCAGTTCCGGCACGAGGAGCGCATCTACAATAACATTGTGGTGAAACGTGAGGAGGAGGAGCATCGTGTACAGCAGCAGAAGCTAGTGGTGTTCATGATGAATCGAGCGGCGGCCACCATCCAGAAATATTGGCGCAAATGGAAGAAGGATCAGCGCAAGAGGAACCGGCGTGCCGCCAAGGGCAAGGGCAAGGGAAAGGGAAAGTAAATGGAATTTGTATAGTAATCTACTATTATTATTGTAAAATGCATATACCGAAAATAATAATAATTGTTAAACATGAACGCACCAAGTTCTTAACTGTTATGATGATTAGCAACGTGACCGAATACGTACTTGGGAATTCGATGTGCACTTTTTGTTAAAATCTTACTAATGTGGCAGAGTTGGAGGTGGAATATTTTGCTTTTCTCTATGGTAAGCTTTCTTAAATAATCCGCATTTACACTTGCAACATTTTCTTTATTTCATTAAATAAAGAAAATAATATAAATATCGCTAAAAACCTGACGAGTCTCATGTAAAAACGCCTTAATTAAAGGCGTCCTATATTTTCCATATTTTTCGCAGTTTGCCAGTTGGCATAGCATACTTTTGTGGCATTTAATGTCACAGCATATTCATAAATGTGCGCATATTTAAGTAGATATGCAAATTAATAATCCCCTAAGAGTAAAGGCAAATGTTTGCTTGCAATTAAATCATGTTTACTTAGCATTTATCGCACATTCACATTTGTTTTCACTACAGAAACGGGGAGAACCCTTTTTGCTGTCTGATCAATGTGAAGGAGGAACAAAAATATAATAATAAATACAAATACATATATTAAAAATAATAAGCTAAATAAGAAGGAAATGGATAAGATACAATACTTTAAAAAAGAACATCAATAACATAAAATAAAAATACATCACGATTTGGTAAGGAAAGCTAAAGGCCAAATATATATATATTAACCCAGACCATGTACATAAAGTTTATTTTGAAAAGATAAAAAGATATACTATATATAACATGAAAGGCAATTTCTTTTGATTTCTTATCGACTTGCGATAAATTGTGCTTCTCAGTTGGTAAGGGGAAAATGGTGGCCTCCTCTGCGATTGCGAAAATCCAACTGAGAGAATGAAAACGCACACACACACACACATGGAGAAAAGCAAGGGAAAGCCGAATTTTCATGTCTTGCGGGTCGAACGAAAAATGGCGCATTGCTGTCGTCGCCAAGCGACAACGACCAACGACTACAACTACAACTACAACTACAGAACGCCCCATTGGCCCCCCCGGCACCCGATGTTTGCTGCATTGTTACTTCATTTTCGTTTTCGTTACCTATCTCTCCACCATCTAGCAACCCCTAACACTATAGCCCCCAAGACCCCCAAGCCCCCATGTCTAATTTTCCAGAGGTTAACATACTTAACTTGTTGGCATGCGTTGCAAATGCGCCAAGGCTGCGTTGCACCAAGCGGCGCCACATTGCGACAATTCGCTGCGGCAAAATGCTGAGGAAATCGTACAGCAGCTGGAAAATTGCGCAAAATGGCCAAATGTCCAAGTGTCCAAGTGTCCAAACTGTCCGACTGTCCAACTGTCCAGCTGTGTGCAATCCCAGTGGAATGGCCACCACCGAACGAACCAGCGTGCCATATATTCGGCATGGTAATTGCACACGCATCCGTTGGCCGTTATTCCCGACCACGGATTTGTGGGGCAAGTGTTGCCTACGCAAAATCCCCGGACACGGGGATCTTTGGGGAAACCCAATTATGTATTGCACAATTCCGCTGGTTTTCATTTTACACAGATACCTTGATTAACGAACCAACATGCAGCGAGAATATAGTATTATCCTTAGTATTATTGCAAAAACCGTAAAATGAGGTGTACAAAATTGTGCACTCTGAAAGAGCGCACTCATAAATGTTCCTTTGTTTAAAATTAATTGTAATTTTTATAGTTAAATTATATTTTTAATATATAGGCCTTTTTCCAAACTCAATTTCCGTTCTAGGTCTAGTTTCGGCCATTCCAACAGGCCTCTTCAGTACTGTTTGCTGATAATCGGCTTCCCATGTTTGCCACTGAATTCGTACTTGGGAATTGCAGTTGAACTCTTTGCAAAAGCCACAAAGAAATTCTTATTCTAAGTTAGGGTGTCTATACGTCCTCATGAGTGGACTTGGCTAAACCAACGAACTCCCAACATTAGCGCTTAATTAACGAACGAGTCCCAGAATCAAGACTTGAGAATTTCTGGTGCACGCATAGCGTCAGTTTTTTGCCAGTGCAGGATTGTATAGATTTTAATATTGTTAAAAAGGACCCACTAATTTTGTGACTTGCATTAGCGAAATAGAAGATATATTCCCAAATATCGCTTAGTAAACCTTTTCCAGGAAGAAATCTCCAACAGATATGTATGAATATTTTAAGATCTCTATAGTTTGACATACTTATTGTATACATAAATTAAAAATCCGAAATTAACTCATTTCCACCTAGCCACTATCCAAACCAATCATGGCCAAGCGCGACATCCTGCCCGTCTTCCCCTCCCGGGCCAACTCTGTGATAATGAAGCAGCGCGTCCTGGCGGCCAGAAGGGGCGTGGGTCTGCTCAAGCGAAAGCGGGACGCCATCGACATGAAGCTGCGAGAACTGAAGCGCCATTTAAATGAAAAGGACGAGCTCGCCGACATGAGGATGAGCGAAGCGATCTTTACGATGGCGAAGGCACGTCTCCTGGGCGCCGACTTTAAGCCGCAAATAGTGAGCAGCAGCAAGGTGGACGCTACGAATATACGCCGGACCCACACCAAGATCGTGGGCGTGACGCTCAACTGTCTCGAGCTGGAGAAGAAGAGCGGAGGCGACACCGGCTATCCATTAGCCGGACTCAGTTGCGGCGGCGTGCAGGTCCATCGGATCAGGGATGCCTTTAATAAAGCTCTCGAAGAATTGGTGGCCACCGCCTCCATTCTATACCAAGTCCGGATGCTGGAGGCAGCCTCGCTGCAAACCAACATGAGGGTTAACGCCTTGGAACATGTGGTAAATAAACTGATAATTATCAGAAAAAATATATTTAAATTGGGAAATATTACCTTTTAGGTAATACCGATTCTGCAAAACACCTCCAACTACATTACCGGTGAACTGGAGGAGTTCGAAAGGGAGGACTTCTATCGCCTCAAGCGATCCCAGGCCAAGCAGATGGAGGCCAAGCTGGCCTTCTCGGAGCTCATCAAGACGAAAAATATGACAGTTGATGAGCTGGAGTTCTATATGAAGAGAAACACGATCACAGTACATCCGGTGGCCGATGTCCATTTCGATCCCGAGGAATTTGACGCGAGCAAGGTCAAACAGAGGAAGGTTGAGGCCAGGCTATCTCTTAAAGCACCATCCTCCCACCGGCTGGATGAGCAACCAGCAACCAATCGGCAACCTTCTATCGGAACCAGAGACAGCCACATAAACAAGGACAGCATCATGGCGAGAAGCAGTCATTTTCGTAACAGGCTTCTCGAACAATCAAAGTCCAGAAACAAGATGGAGGAGAATATTGCTAATGACGCAGACGTTAAGAAAGCTAGCACACAACCTGCATAAATAGTTTAATTTGGCTTCAATGATAATTTTAATAATTAATCTATACAAAAACAACAAGCGTTTTGTCAGAGTTCACATATGTACATACATACACATAACCATCAGGGTATCCGGCAATCCGGATACTCACAACTTTCGACCAAGGCGCCGGCGCGACCGTTACACCGACAAAATCAAATTTTTTTTCGGATTGCGAAGACGGGGGCTAAAGCAAAGGCAACAAACGCGCATGCAGACACTGCAGAACGGAGAGAGCGATAAAGCGAAAAGCCTCTTTTCTAACCGCTTCGCTCTCTCACCTCGCACGCGCTCTTTTTGACCGTTCACGGCGCCTGGCGCAGCAGAGAGCGCGAGAGCGGGTGAGAGAACGCTCAATACACTTCGGACAAAATAAAGGCATATAATACGGCCGTCGCCTTTATAAGTTCTGCGACGCCGGCAGAGGCCATTCGTACTCATGAGTAAAAGTGAGCGTCAGCGAGAGAGGGAGAGCACCGAATTACTCTCTGTAACCGCTTCGACGTTGTTCTCCTTTCTGCCTTGCGCTTTCGACCTTTCTTCGGAAAAGCGTATATAGTCGGCCACACAAATAAATTCGGGCAAAAATTTTTGAATCGTCGACCGTTGCGGACGGAAATTCAGATTAGGATCGTGAGTTGATATTACATATACAGTAGTACCCCAGTACCTGAGGCGGAGACAGAGACAGCAGCATCGGCAGACGGGAACAGGGAGCTGGCAAAGTTCCGTTCTAGCCGTTTAGAAAAAAAAAAAGAAAAATAACCCAAACCCAAAGAAAACCAACGCTGAAATACTTGAAAAACGGGCAAAAAATGAAACGAATATCTGTATAAAAACCGAATATAGCCCTCCTCCTCCTCGCCACATATCTACTATATAAACGAGAATTTCTGCCGTGTGCGCGCGTGTGTTTGGCATATTTCGCACAATAGATGAAAAAACCGAAAAAAAAACCCGAATGAAAGCCACAAAAAAAATTAAAAGAAATGAAAGAAACGCAAGGCGAAAATTTGTATTAAATTCGGAACAACAAAAACAACACCTACAGCTACAGCTACATCTACAGAATTTAAGAAACTGCCACGGCGAGGAAAAAAAAGCGTCGTCGTCGGTGTCGCTCTTTATTTTTTTCCCTTCCTTTTTTTTGTGCTGATTTTCTCGTCGTCGCTTCTTTTCCAAGCTGGCATGGCAGTTTCTTTCCTCTTCCAGGCTCTCATACTACCCTCCCCCCCACCATCAGTTCCATCGTCCCCTAAACAAAAATCCATTCTTCTTGCTCTCTTTTTGCAGTGTGTTAATTAGTAAAAAATAAAGTTAAACGCGCGTTCCGTAATTCCACTCACACACATACCAACCGTAGCCGCAGCGGATTAAAACTTCGTCACTCTCTTAGCAACAAAAACTACAACAAAAACCTACAAAAATGGTAAGTTTATGGGCTATATATTTACATACATATATATAGAATATAAATATGTTATATGTATGCAGTAAGAAAAACATGTGCATCTCGCCTTTCTGTGTTTACACAAACGTGCGGGCCATTTCCATTGAAATTTCCACACAGTTTTTGCGAAAAATCAAAGTCAGACAGCCCCCAAGGTAATTACCATTAGTGCGAGCGAGAGAGAGGGGATAAGCAAGCGGTTGGGGAGATGGCTTCCAATTAGATGTTGTTTATATGGTTTTAACGGCTTTCCACACACACACAGACACACTTACACTCGCGCCACCCAAAAACACCCCGTCGAAAAGCAGCTGTCCCCGAGAATCCTAAAATCCGTGAATTTTGTTTCGCACCCCGAAAAAAAAAAATATCTAAATTGCTCCTCTAGCGGGTAGAAAAAACTGGTTTTGAACTTACGGTTGAAATTCAATAGCTTGAATCGCAAAATAAAGAACATTATTCAGCTGGAACAGAGTCGTTTTACAATTAATTATAGAATATTTTGCGTTAGGTATTTAGATATCATTAAACTTTACATCTCAATAAAAAAAATATATTTTTATGTATCAGTTATAAATATTTATGCATTAGCAACGGTTGAATAGTAGTATTTCTTCTGTAATCTTAAAAACTATCTTAAAAATGCAATAAATTTATATAAATTATAGGCTCACTACCTTAGAAAAAAGTTTAAAACTCTGTATAATTAAAAACTTAAAAATTAACATATTTTTTTTTAAGAAACTTAAATTTGTTATTTTAATTGCTCTTATTTCTGAAAATTTCTGAAAACTAAAATGGGAAAATAAAGGAAATTAAGTTGTTGAAGTTCCACTGTAGTTCACCCCCTTGCACACACTCAGTATTTTTTTAACCCCATTAAAAAAGTAGAGTTGAACGGGGGTCACTCGAAAAAATAAGAGATCGAAAAAAGTGGTGCAATTATAAATAAAAAAAAACCAATGTCAATAGCAAGAATTTACACACATGTCACGTCACTCGTCAAAATAATTTCCCCAAGGCTGCTGCTATACACACGCACACACCGAGGCAAAAGTACAAGCTTACACACACATTCATCCATACGGTAATATTAACTCTCGATCAGGTTGGAATATAATAATTCCATGACGCTCGAAACTTCCTCCGATTGGAACCGCTCCCCTGGCGAAATCCAATCAGGCATGGAAATGTGGAAATTCTTATCAGCATCTCGAGCAACACCTCATTTTTTCCTACTCCCCATCTCTCTTTCGCTTTGGCAAATTTCTCTAGGGAATATTCGTGTTCGGTCATAAATCAAATGTGATTTTTTGGCAAATTTGCTAAGCATTTATGAAAGGAATTCAAACAGAGGCACACGCGCTGGCTGCCATTCTCAAAGATTCCCCGCAAATTATGGAAAAGCTCCCTGGCTGAGTTTTTCCCTTATCAGTGGAAAATGTGTGTGTGTGTATGAATATTGATGAACAACACAAAAATTGCCGGCTCTTGGCCGCTTCGCTTCACCCCGCCGTTCGTTTGTTCGTTCGTCGTTCACTCTATTTACGCTTTCTGATTGTATTTTTTTATTTACCGCACATTTGGCCGCAAAAATTGAGGTTAGAATCGGGCCCATGGAAACGCTGAAAAAATTCTTGCGGCTCCGCGGAATTTTGTCGCTCTTGCGAGAGCTCTCGTTTTCGCTCGCTCTCTGTCTCTCTTTCTGGTTGGCTCTCTTTTAGTTGCGCATAACCGTTTCTCTCTCATAACCGTTTCACACACTTTTCGCCTCTCCTGCTGTGTGCAATTATTTCTTTATCCCTCTCTCTGTCTCTCCACTCTGCACATATTCTGTTATCAGTTTCGTTTTGTGCTGCGTCGCCTGGCTTGTCGCCGCCTCTCTGTCTTTCTCGCTCTCTGCCTCTTCCCTTTTCTTTCCGATTTCAGCTTTTTTTTTTGCGCTTCGCGTTTGGCACTTTTATCGGCGCCTGCCTTTTGTTGTTTTCTTCCATAACCGTTTCATTTGCCGCATTGCGGTTATTTTGCTGTTTCGCCTTCGTCTTTGTTCGTTTGCTTCGCTCGTTCATTCGTTCGGCTCGCCGTGTGCGCAAGTGTGTGTCTGTGTGTGTGTTGGCGGCTGCCTGTTCCACTTTGCCTTTTCGCACAAGAATTTTATTGTAACGGAACAGGCGCAAAAGGGAGGCGGGGCCCGATGAGGGAGAAGAGGCAAATGAAGAAAAATTCCTGCTAGACGCCGCGCTTAACCACATAATCCAATTTTCTTGTCGCCTTCTTTGCCGTCCTTCTTTGCACGTTTTACTTCTATTTGGCTTTCTGCCTTTGTGCCTTTTGATAAGAAGCCCTCCTTCTTCGTTACCTTCTCCTCCTCCTCCTCCTCCGTCTTAGCCACCACCCCCTTTTCAGCCTCATCTGGCGTCGCTTAATTTAATTAGCGATTTTTACAGCTCACGCAGAATGCCAACAGCTTTTAATTAAAATAAATCGCTATACGTCCCCAATTTGTTGCCCTGATTCATCTGCTAAACTTAACTTGGCCCAAAGGAACACAGGATCTTCCATTTATTATTATTAATATTTGGATTAATATAATTATTATAAATTAAATGAAAATCTACACTTGCGAGAAAGGAGTTGATATGAAGAATTATTTGAATTTCTTATAAAAAAACTAATATACATTTTTAATTCTATAAAAAATACCAATCAAAGGAAAATTTACAACCATTACAAGTTTAATAAAATCCCGAAACTTGATGGAAAATTGGAATAAATCTGTATTTAATTAGTTTCAAATGAAATCTGCTTGAAATTTCCCTAGAACTTTGTTTATTCACAAAATTTCCATGAGTCAGTATGGTTTCTTTGGCTGACTTCATCGATCATATGGCTTTATGATGAATACTACCCGGTGATGTGAGTGGCATATTAATAGCGAAAAATGACTGGCTTATGGCTCTCATTTAGCGTGGCTTTGGAATCCCAGTTCGGTTGCACCGATATTGTACCCAAAAAACCATGTTTAAACGCCATTCATAAATCCAAACTAAACCCACTGAAACCGGTTGTTACCGGCAAATAATAAAAAAAACAAATTTTAAGAAAAAAAAAAGAAGTAGACATAACAACGGTAAACCGGCAAACTTGACTTCAACATAAAGTTTGAGTTGAAACTCGTTTTTGGTGGCAAGCTTCTGTAAAAAAAAAGATTGAATACCTGTATTACTGTACTTTATGAATAATGAATCATAACCAGAGTTGATATTGTAAAAGATATTTACACTTATTAAACGTGATCATTCCTAACTCGAAGCTCTCTATAAATATTCCCACTTTAATGGTTAATATTTGCTGAAAACTTAACTACTATTATTATTATTATAAAGAAATTAACACTAATTACAAAGTACTGGTAATTTTTGATTTGTGTAAAAATATATATAGACATACTATCGAAAAACGTCCGTTTATCAGTATTCCACATAAATATAAAACAGCCTACCTTTAAAAGTTTATATTCCTGCTAACCTTAAACCCCTTGGAGAGTTTTTAAATCCTATATTTAATAAAGTAAACTTTTCTTACGATGTATCTTAAAGCCAATACCCTGCGACAAAGAAAAAAAAACCATGAGTCAGGGCTATAAAAATAAATTAGTATAAGCCTGATAAATACGCACAGCTTGAGTCCTGCTCTCCGCTATGGAAATTGCGAAAATTGCAAAAGAAAAATACTTTCCAGCAGGCACTGTTGTGTTTCGCCTTGATATAGGGAGAGCTTCCTCTGACTGGAACCGTGGGCGTCTGATTGTGCATATAAATGGATTACCAATTAGGCCTGGGTTCCCCTCCGCCCAGCGCCTCCTCCTTCCGATTAACGACGATCCATTAATGGATCTATATCTGGTGGGTGGGGCTCTTGTTGTTGTTTGAATTTGTCACCATTTAAAGAGGCAGGAGAGAGAGAGCTTCAATCTGTTTCGGATTCGGATTCGGATCTGACTTAGTCACGCCTGCCAATGACATAATACAACCGCTGAAAAGCGTTTTATCTACTGCAGAGATAAGCTTGGCAAATTCAATTGAACGCCAACGCGACAAACACTAAGCCAAAAAAAAAGAAGAAAAAATGGGTAAAAAACAGGTGGCAGCAGCAAGCAAACCAAACCAAATGTACTGGTATTTACTGTTTAAATTTACCCAAAAAGCCGCGATTAGATAAGGTCAAGAGCAGGGCGCTATAATTCCAATGCCAATTGCTGATTTGGTCGTAACATTCTGGCTATTACTTTTGCAACGGAAGTTGTCCATAAAGGTGGGCCCTAACATGTGTCTGCGACTAGGAAAGAGGCCTTCAAGTGAATGATTAGATAGGAGATACATTTTTTAAAAGAATGTAGCAGTCTTGAAGGTAAAAGCTACAATTTATATATGTATCTAGTAGTACACGTTGTTGAACTTTTAATCCAAAACCGTAGTTAAATAATTATTAACCTTTTGAAACTACAGAGTGAACTGAGCTAAGCTGTAATCATATAATAATTTAATGACATATTGGATCAGTAAACAAGCAGCATCGCTTATCAGTCAGAACAAATATAAATATACGTATATAATATAAGTCATCCTCTGACGCAGGCAAAGTTTGCCTTTGCATTTTTGCCTCATGATTAATAATAATAATAATTATCGCTCTCCGATATGCAGCACCAGCCAAGTCAAACCAGGCCTTATATTATACATACAGCGTGTTTCTTGAGCTTATCGCGAAGCGAAGCACAGCCCCGAATAGTTCAAATAAACATTTATATGCCATAAAACAATAACAGGCACAAAAAAAACGGGGTAATTTTATATGCCCTGAAGATCGTATTTGGCTAGGTATCCCGGCTCCCGGGCGGGACTGACAGCTCGCACGTCCCATGTCACATTATTCCGCCTGACAATAAAGAATAAACCAATGCGAAAAGAATATCAAAACGGTATTGAGTGTCGTCGTCGCCGATGACGGTCTCCTGTTCTCCGGGCTCCGGGCCCCTCCTCCTTCCTTTCTTTCTTCAGAATGGCGTCTTCTTGTTTATTCCGCCGCCTGCTGACGTCAGGTTTTGTTGATTCAGCGGAAACTTAACACCTCTTGGCGGAGAAGATACCGGTGCATAGATACAAGGGAAAAGATACAATTGCGCCGGACAAACAATATACGCAAAATTATTCAAATTAAACACAATTGTTGTTCTCCTTTTGTTATTCCTAATTGTATTCTTGGGTAGTTTTCCATGCTCTGACATTGAAATGCCATCGAGATGTCATTGAAAAGTATTTCACAAACTTCTATTCGGTCAATTAGCAATCAATACTTGGAATATTTATTTTACAAGCAATTTAGAGACAAAGGTTCCATATTAACCGCCAATCTCTCATTATGGTATTAATTATTTGAATTGGATTGTAGAATACTAATTAATACTCTATTGTGTTGACTTCTTGTTTGCAGGCCGATCAGCTAACAGAGGAACAGATTGCCGAGTTCAAAGAGGCATTCTCGCTATTCGACAAAGACGGCGATGGCACCATCACAACAAAGGAGTTGGGCACAGTCATGCGCTCCCTGGGACAGAATCCCACAGAGGCCGAGCTGCAGGACATGATCAACGAGGTTGATGCCGACGGTAAGTTCAGGGGAGATTCGAATACAAAATCAGGGGAAAGCCTCTTCATAAATGTGCATTTTAAGGGGCGTTGTTAATGGAATATCAAGTCTAGTCAGTTTTGTTTAAAGAAATGTAGAAAGATTACTACTTTTAATTAGTAAAAGGTTTGTTTTTAAATTTATTTACAAGACTTGCAGCTTTTTTAAGGGTGAAGGGCCCTAGGAAACCTTTTCCTTTGTTTAGGGAAGCCGACTCATCTTTGTATTTAGATCAATGGTGGCCCTTTCCGACGCTACACGAACGTTTACACTATATGTGTGGGCAGGAGCCGGGCAGAGAAACTTGCTAAATCGAAAGTCTCAAAAGAGAGCTCTTTGATTTTCAAATTGCTTAAACAAATTCATTTATCGTAACAAACAAAGCTTTTTAGCATTTAAATATATTCCCATTTAGCCATAGAATGCATATTTAGGTTTATAGTTTGGCTCCAATTTATGAAGTAAAGCAAATTTAGTTCAAGTCACTGAGTATTGCACGCGATGAAGTCAGAGTTTAAGGTGTTCCGACGATATATATATCATATAATGTGCAAATGATGGACGGATTTGCTATGGTTATGGTTTCGCGCATTTCGGTTCTGGGCCAGTGATAAACAAACTAGTGAGAACCCCTTCTAACCCGTTCTCGTTCCCATTCACCTTCCCGGGTGCCTAATTTTGTTTACCCAAAATCTATTGCTGTTCTGGGCCTAATCCCTCTCACTCGGTCTCGGGATTGTTCTCCTCTCGCAGACAGACATAGATCAGACCCAATATTTGTACGACAAACAATGGGTGAAAAGAAGAAAAAAATAAAAATCATTTCTTGGCTAAAAATATGCAACAAAAACACGTCATAGCCATTAAAAATAGACGACTGAAATATTTTGGCTCTTGTCTTTGCCAGAGCGCGGCTGCTGTCACATTTTTTTTTTTTGTATTTTCTTATTATTATTTGTAGAATATATGTATATATGTTTTGACAAAAGGTGGTTGAGTTTAAGTGTAACAGCGGCCGAAAAAGAAATATTCGGGAAAAAGAGGAAGATCAATTTTTATTTTTGATGCGAGAGGAAATCGAGCGACAGGCGCCTCACGCCTCGCGCGCCAAAAATGTCGGGGGAAAAAAAAAGGAAATGGAAAATGTGTCGCCCGTTTTTATAGCGTGAGGTGTTTCACCTTTTGGCCGAAAACTAGATTGCCACAAAAAGTGTTCTCACGAAAGAAAGTGGAAAGCAAATGGTTGGGGAAAATTTGCAAGAATTTTGAGAGGTTTTTGTTTTTATGAGGCTTCGGAGTATTTTGGCTATTTTAAATTTAATTTAAACTTTTAATGGGGTAATTGTGCATAGATTGTGACATTTATTACATTAAAGAGGAGATCGCAATAAACGTTTGGTTATTTAAGTTATTAAATCTTATATGCTTTACTTTTGATTAGAGAACAAAATTATAAACTTAAACTAACTACTGGTTTTATAACGTTTTTTTCATTAACTATTAGGAATTATTTATTATTTTATAAACTCTCCTATTTAGTTTCCTTTAAATTGTAAATGAAAAAACTGGAATTTGTATCTCTAGTCTCTGTATCTTTCTGTTTCCATCCCTGCAGTATGTTTGTATCTTTTTTTTTATCTGGTGGGGGCCTGAAACACATCAAAGCGTAACAAGTCTGTAGCAAAAAAAGTTTTATTTCTCCCTTTTATTCTTTCATAACTTTTTTTGTTGTTGTAGATGTCCCCGCCCAATTTGCATTTGTTGCCCGTTTTTATGTTTCATTTTCCTTTGCTAGCTTTTCCTTTGCTTTGGCTTTATTGTTGCTGCTGCTGCTTCTGTTGCGCTTGCACGTGGAAAATGTGTGCGCATGTTGTTGAAAATATCCAGGACAAAAAATCTGCAAAGTCTGGTCGTCGTCGTTGTCCTGCACAGGATATTCTGTGAGCGCAGGCGCCGTCAAAAACTCTCGCACAATTTTGCTCCGGAATTTCTTTCTTCATTTCCCCCTCCCACCAATTTCCTTCATTTTCCCCGCCGACAATCAAAAAGGGTTGGGACCCTACTGTGTTTATCAGAGCTAAAAATAGTTTTTTCCCGAGATGAAGATGGTTTGGGAGAGGTCGCAACTTTATTCGCTGGCATTATTTGCATATGTTTTCGAACTTTTTCATTGAGTGGAAAGCCAAATGTTTGGCCAACTTTATATTCCAGCGAGATGTTCTCTCTAATTTAGTTTTACTCAAGTGGAAGAGGCTGCTAACTTGGCCTAAAGCCGGCGGCAGTGGCACCCACTCACATGTCGCAGGAATGTGACGGAAACATTAAACATTCATTACTTAACATTTTGTTGGCGTCGCCCGGCAGGCAGGCAGGCGATGACGACGATGACGATGGCCAAAACTGCATGCAAACGACCGCATTAGCTTTTTTTTTTTATATCTTTATCTCTTTCTTTTTTTAGCAGAGGGGCGGCGGCTAAATGGGTTTGTCCAGCGGTATAAATAAACCAAATAAAACGAAACGAAAATAATTAAAAATGTACCCCTCGGGCGACAGTAGTTAACTCTATAATTATAGGGGAATTTAATCAGGCCTTTAAATATTTTTAAACTGTGATTAAGTGTATTTTAATTAATAATATATACAGTTGATGAATTTTTAAAGAACATAACTTAAAAGGAAAACTGTATTTCTTGGTAAATACTTTTCTTACATGGAATTAAAAGAATAGAGACATTTATAACAGCTTTTGCGTTGACAAACTTCCCTTTTAAAATTCGCTAAAATAACTCAATGACTTTAATAATTTATTTACAACAATTTAAAGTTTAAATAAACCCAAAAAATCCAACTTATTAAGCCTCGACTGTAAATCTGCATTGAAAATTGCCCCCAAACTAAAATTAGCAATGCCACAAAGCAGGCGGCAGAAGGTGGAAAAACTAAAATCTTATTAAAATTTTAAATTGTCTGCAAAATTTTGCGCGCAACGTTGCGAATCGGAAAATAGAGGGGGGAGGGAGGGGGCAGAGTTGAGGGCGGAAAACGTAATGGAAACCGAAAACCCCGCCAGACATTGGCCATCATCATCATCATCATTTTCATCATCATGATCTTAGCGAGAGACGCTAATGGCCAACATCATAATTGGGATGCGCGTCAAAGTCTAAGGAGCGTCTAACCAAAATGGCAACAAATTTCTCAATGATTCCCGCTGTCTGTCTGCGGCGTTTTGTCCCAATAATATTGCGCCTGGTATTTTGGCTTTTCTCTTTTTTTTTTCTGTTTTTGGGGGAAATCCTATCGACAAAGCCAAAAGCAACAGAAAATCGCGTCAAATGTTTTAAATAGAATCATAAACAGAAACAGAAACGGAGGCAAAAGACAACAAGCAACCAAACAGACGAAAATCGAAATCGCAACACAAAATCGGGAATTGACTGAAAATACCACCCGTCGATATTTTATTTGATGTTCTTCTCGGCTATATATACATACATATATATATTTTTAATATATTGTACGAGTGTGTGCATATTTTTGGCACTCAATGTGGTCCCTTATTGAATAATAATAATACTTAAATTAGCCGAAATTGAATGCAAATGAGAATCGCTTCCAGATTTATTTATTTTAGCTCAAATTAATTCCCCAATTTGCTTTCTTGTTTTCTTCTTTTTTTTTTTTATAAAGCATATTTCTTTTCCTGAAAGCTGATTTGTTTGTTTATTTTGTTGAACATTACGCTGTGGGGTTATGTGCTTTTTTTTAAAGATCATAATTGCCTGATGTTTTTCGAGTTCACCCGAGGCGAGCTGTTCTCATTTATTGTGGGCAAACTTTTTGATATATAACTTATCATTTTCATTAAATCTAAATGGCTCTTGAGGTTCTCTCATCCTTGTTTTTTGTTGTTGTATTTTAGCAATCATATACGGAAAGTTTTCCCTCTTCCCAAAGTCATAAAAAACACATTCAATTCACAAGAAACAAAATGAGAGCCACGCTCCATTTGGTTTTGAGGGTAGAAAACAGAAAACTGAAAAACATTTTATACCGCTGTACCATTTTATGGACAAAAGCCAAGGCTCTTTTTGGCCAACTGAAAACGACGATGCCTTGAGAAAGTCAGTCAATAACAATTAAGGGCAAAAGTTGTTGCCGCTTTTATTTGCGGGGCAGAGCCAAGCCAACTATTTGCAACTTTAAACCAAGTCAAGCCGTAAGGAAACTTTTTCAATTAGTATAACAAGAATTTTGGGATTGTGGACCAGCAGCAGGACGACCACTTCATTTGTGTTTCTCCGGCGCAAAAAAAAAGGAAAATGTTTGGATAAATTCTTTAACAAATTTTCATTCCACTCGGCTGAAGCAGAGGCAGACGGCAACCCATAAAGGATCCGCAAGGACGACACCGAGATAGGGAGCAAGTGATTTAACAGAAACGGGATTAGGCCGACTTATCTGCCACACTTCATAAGGTGGGTGGTGGTTGGCCCCCTAACACACACGTGGCCTTTCCCTGGAGAAAGTTTGTTTGGGGCTTAGGCAAATATGAAAATATGCTCGATTATATGGCTCCCAGGGATTTCTCCTGCGCGGGAGGAGGAGCTCTAAGTAGTGTACACAGCCCCCGGGCATATTATACGCTCGGGAGGTTTTTTTTTTTTTTGGAATGGTGAGCAAACTTTGCCATAATGAAGAGAAACGTTCAACGTTCCGTCGTTCGTTCGCTTGGTGTCCTTATCCCTGACTTGAATTTATTATAACAACGCCCCGGGTGGAATTTAAATTGATGATGGCTTTCTTGGTGGTGGAAATATCCTCCTACAAATCCCCACCCACACACACAGTATGCAACGCAATATTAATTGTTATTCTCATCCAACAAACAGGCAACGGCACAATTGACTTCCCAGAATTCCTTACAATGATGGCACGCAAAATGAAGGATACCGATAGCGAAGAGGAGATCCGGGAAGCCTTCAGAGTGTTCGACAAGGACGGCAACGGCTTCATCTCGGCGGCCGAG
The DNA here is from genome assembly GCA_018904695.1 of Drosophila parvula. Classification (NCBI taxonomy): domain Eukaryota; kingdom Metazoa; phylum Arthropoda; class Insecta; order Diptera; family Drosophilidae; genus Drosophila; species Drosophila parvula. The sequence goes on along the minus strand of JAEIIG010038210.1, from coordinate 78,266 downwards.
TTGCGTCACGTGATGACAAATCTGGGCGAGAAACTCACAGACGAGGAGGTCGACGAGATGATCCGTGAGGCTGATATCGATGGTGATGGTCAGGTCAATTACGAAGGTGAGTTTTTTGTTTATAAAATAACATACATATATATTTATGTATGTATTATGCATTTTTATGTTAAATGGATAAACTGGCGAAGTATTTTTGTTGTTTGTTTCTATAGAGAGAGAAGTATTTCTAAATAATCTAGGTTTTGTTTTAGTTTAGAAGAAATGTTTGTATTAAAATTAAATATAATAATAATATATTATTAAATATAATAATAATAATTACAAATAATAAATTATAAAATCTTGAATAATCAGCAATCAGTTTAGGAAAATAGAAAATTAAAAATGATATAAACCCCCTAAAATTTAGGCAACACTTTATTCCTGTCAAATGCCGATATTGCTTTATTTGAAATGTTTACAGATGAGCACAAAAACAATATATAAATTGCTCCATAATATGACATATATCTTATAACTATAAAAATAGTTATTTAACTCTAAAAACGACTAAAACGCTAAAGATTTCGAAATTTAATAAACTGGTTAGAGATGAGAGAAAAAAATAGCTAAAATGATCTGTAACATAACATGACAAATAGCTATGACTATTAAAATAGCCACAAAATGACAATGTGACAGCACTGATATTGTGCTTAATTTTTACGAGCGTGCCCGAAGGCTTTTGCCGAAGTCGCACGAACGTTGACAGCGTGTATGTGTCGGCAGAGGCCCAACAGAGAAACTAGTCAAACCGCGACATAAACCACTGAACATAAAATTGATAAAGAAAAGAGTGTTAAATAATCCGAAATAAATATTGTTTATTTTAACTAATTTTGAATAGAATTTCAAAGAGATTGTAGGACCTTTGCTCATAAGCATACATTAAAACCTTAACCTTACCAAGTAATCCCTTGAGCTTCTCCCCTTTAAATAAAAAACCTTTTAAATAAACTGATGAAATTTATGCTTTTTCCAAAGGTTTCCCTCCATTGAATATTTGCTTTTTTAAGGTGTCGCGCGCTTACGTTATTTCCGCTATGTTATGACCCGATATTTAAGTGTTTTGTGGGTCGCGTGTTGGCCCACTAATTGGATCTGTGTGTGTTTTGCTTGCACCTGCCAAGCGACTGAAAACAACGATTGAATCATGGCATCGCATTTGAGTCACAATTGGCACTTGTCTGTGCTAATTCCCATGATCTCTCTCTTTCGTCGCCTCGTCTCTGTGCCTCTTCGACTGACTGACTCATTATAGTAATACTTATGTCTACAGACAGTATATACAAAATACTCGTATAGTATATATATATAGAGAAATATCTCTCGCCATGTGCACTAGCACTTTTATTCGAAAAAATGTTCGTGTTTTGTGTTCTTTTGTAATTTTTTAATTGCTTGAAAATTGATTTTTCCCGAAAAAGAGAGTGAGAATTAGTCCGTTGGTAATAAAACGGAAAATGGAACGAATTTAAGTATGAGGCATATAGGAAATCCTCGCAAACAGATATGTAGATTTTCCATGGCATGTCCTCCCACTACTCTTGGGTCTTTCCAAAAAAAATAATTTCCTTTTGTTGTGCCACACACACACACAGACACGCGCTCGGTCAAAGGAACCCGTGCCGGCAAAGTAGCAATTAAAATCGGACAGTATTTCCCTCCTACATTATATTATATATACCGTGACCATCCGTATACGAGTATATGTGTGTATTCGCTATCCTCAAGTTCAAATAGAAATCGTTTTTGGCTGCGCGCTGCAAGCATTTCTCGGATCAAATAGATTAATCACAAGTAATTTATGAACAAAATACATAAAAATAGCGAACAAAGTTTAAACAATCTAAACGAAAGCATCAGCGCAGCGAGAAAGCAGATCGCGATGATCTTGGTAAATGATGTTCTAGTGGGATTTTTCTAGTGGATTCTCGTGTCAACAAAATCGTTCGTTAAGCACCTAAGACAAACATTGATAAAGGGTTGGAAAAGGGAGTTAAGATTAGTAAATGGAAAGAAAATGAAGTGCACTTCAAACTGTCAGATAGATAGTGGAAATTATACCCCAACGTGGCTAAATGGATTTTTATAGAAATCAGTCAAGGGGTTCACCAGCAGGTGATAAAGATAATTGTATAAGTGAAGTTCCCTGGAATTTACTTTGTTATCAGTTGGGAAATATATTTGTACTGACACCACAAATGGAATAAAAAGTAACTGGGAACCCCTATCTTCAATAGGAAACAAATATTTACTGATGGAAAATGTATAATATTTAACTCTCAGTTAAATAATTGAAATTCCTTTTGAAGAAACTGCTTATTTATACGAAAAGAAGTCCTTTCTTTAAACATTGCCTACCCATATTTGCCAGTCATATTTTACTTGCCATTTTTATAATTTTCCTGTGGCTTCTGTGTTCCCAATCAGCATTTCTTAATTTTTTTTTATGCCTTTCGCCACTTTCCTGCCGCTTAAATTGAAATGTTTTTAAAAGCCAAAATAAATGTCGCGCGTAAATTCCACACTTAAATGATTAACCTGCCGGGGCAAACAGCACACAGCTCACAGCTCACGGCCCACGGCAACAGTGCGAATGGGGAAAGAACAATTAAAATTAAATATATATATAATATACATATATATAAATATTGTGCAATATTCTTTTAATTTCCCCGCACATTTTCCGGGGGACGGCGCATGAACATTGACCGAGCGAGAATCTCACTCGCCGCCGCCGCCGCCGCCTCCTTGGGTTCAGTCAGCGGAATCAGCATAACGTAAATATAAAATGCGCATTGTTGCCATTTTGCTTATTGCCAATTAACCAAAGTCTTTATTGTTGTCTTGCCGGCTATACGGTGGTGTGCCGCCATGCCGGGTCGAAAGAACCCCCCTCCACTCACCCACTCCCATTTGGCCCACTCTTTTGGTAATTTTGCAAGTGAAAATTATATGGCACAAACAATGAATATGCAGAGAAAAAGATATTGGGGAATGGGAATGGGAATTGGGAATGAGGTGAGACTTACTTTGGCCCCCTGCCAGATACAGAAAACACTGCTGTGTGCTAAGGGAAGAAAGCAACAAGGAGAACAAGTCGAAAATCAAATAAAATGTTAAACAAAATACAAAGAACAACAAATTAAACATTAGCGCGGAGGCCGAGGCAAATTAAATGAACACATCCCAGTGAGAAAGATGTGTGTTTTTGTAGTGGGAGGAGAAGCTGCTTTGCTGAATTTGGAATTTGCTAGCAAAATACAAATGCAAATATATATAGAAGAAAAAAAAAAAGAAGAACGAACCTTAGGAATGATAGAACGAGTAAGTTTGGCAAATGTAAACAAAAAAAACGACGAAAGATAAACAGCAGAACCACCCAGCAAAAACCACCACGTAATGGGAGGGGTGGAGATGGAGGTGCGGTTTAAGTAAAATGCATGAAAATTCGCTAAAAATATATATATTCTGTTTTGTTGGCCAAGGCAGCTGGAAAAGCGGCTAAGCGATCTCGGGCCTAATATCATTTTAATTGCCTTACAAGGAACACCCCCCCACCCAAAAAATTAGCCTTAACCTTTTTCCGCGAGTTAAATGCACTAAAAGAAAATTTTGTTTATGTTCAGTGATATTTTTACGTGTGCTTTTAATTACATTTAAAATGTGGATACAGTTTTAAATCATCAAATAAAATAAAAGTGCACAAATCATAAAAGTAAATTTTTTAAAATTAAATAGCGTTTTTTAAGACAAAGAAATGTGACTCATTTTTGTCAAATAAAAACTCATAAAGAGCAAAGAAGTCTCTGAAATATAAAATAATATTTATATGAATAAAAATGGATTATTTTGTTGGACAAGAATAAACCCTGACATAATCCTTGATAGGAACCAATCCTTGACACCGATTGCTTTAACTTGTAGAACATAAAAATATTCACAAGAAATACTCGAAATTCTTTGGAAAATCCTTGAATATTTACCAGATTGTTAGCATTTAAATTGGATATTATAATACATATTTTCTCCTAGTGAAACCCAACTGGTCAGCTTAATGGGCGTGTCCTAAAGGTGTGGGGGGCATTTTCTTTATACTTTTTGTGATGTTTTAGGACCAAGAGATGTAATCAAAAGAGCGAACGTCGAGCAGCATTTATTTGCATGCGGGGCAAATGTCAAGGGCTTCCCCTTGGGGGTTGTGTGTGCTCCTTGGGTATTTTGCATATGGCAGCTTAGCCCTTTTCCGGGCGTTGCCTGAACTTTGGCTAATAACATTTTATTTTTAAGCCCTTTTACGAGGGCCAGCCGAAAAAGGTTTTTCGCTTTATTAGAAAAAGGTGTGTTTGTTGTGGCAATTTGAGTGCTAGCCTGGAATAACAATCTTATAAATGTCGGGGTAAATTTCCCAAAAGAAAAAAGAACCATGATAGCCATCGATTAGGGGGGAGGAGCGCTTGATAAGCGGTTTGCCAGGGCCTAAAGGTTTCGCTAAAAGGTTTATAAGCTCACCATGAAGTACAGATTAGATTGTGGGCAGCAATTGAAATATTAATTGCATTTAACTAGGCCAACCTAGTTTAAACTACATTTCAGTTTATAATTTATTGTAGTTGCTTTAGGGATCTTGGCCCCTTCAAAGAAAATCCACCCAATTACACGCCCACACAATTAGCTCGTTCTCTTTCTGTCTCTGGGTCTTAACCTATCCTTCTCGTGTCTTTTTTGTTTAAATATTTCAAAAATGCAGTCACCCTAGGAAAAAAAAACAAAAGGAAAAAAGAAAATCAAAACAAGACCAGCAAGTGTAAGAAGTGCAATCAACGAGAACAGATGCAGCAAAGGCAGAGAATTTTCCTCCTTTTAAAAATAGAAACAGGCAAACACCTGATAAATTGGGGACACCATCACAACGTAGTTCCCTTCTTCTGACGGTGGTTTTTCTTTTCCCCTCCATTGTAGTCCCGTCTATTGATTGAGTCGATGATGCAGAATTTCCTTCTATTTTTCCGTTTTTTTTTCCATCAATTCGCGAACAATGCGGCAGAGACAGCGTCTTTATTGCATTCTGCTTCCGTCGCAGCATCCTCTGCTTTCTATTTTTGGATGAGGAAAAGAAGAGAGTACATAATCTCTGGCGATTGACTGTCTGAGTCTTTGCACTCAATAAATTTGCCTTGTGAAGAGAGCGGAGGCTACACATATAGAGTCTGCATAAACACAGTGGAGGTGAAAATAATAGAGCTGGAAGAAGATGTAGAATATTTAATAATATAACAGAGCGGTCCTTATATTTATTTTGATTTTCCTTAAAAGTTTATAGTACCAAATAGCTTTATTTTAGGGTTAAAAACGCTTTAAATTAAGTAACTTTCTGAGATTAATTAAAATATTATTAGGTTTATCATATATTATAATAAAGGGTACTATTGTTATGACCCCTGTTGTATACCGTGTGCTTGCGGCGAAGTGTTTTCATCAGACATCTCGTGACTTGCTCGTTTGTCTTATTGATTAGGTGCCTTTGTTGTTGGTGCTGTTGATGCAGCCATGGTGTAATGCTCGTTTGCTCCTATTGATTAATTGCCGTCTTAATTTAGTAGAAGGTTAATGACAGCACTCAGCTATTTTCGATACTTGATTTATTGTGTGAATTTTTTTTTTTAGTGTTTTAGTTTCAGCTCAGTGACTTTGTTATGCGCCTAAGTGGTTGAAAGTGTTTTGTATGTTGAATATGTGCAAATAAAGTGACGATAATGATAGCAATTCGATTTTTAGAGATAAAGTTATTAGTCTTTAAGGGAGAGTAATTCTATAAATATATAGAAGAGCGAAGAAAAATGCATAGGATTCTTAGTTTTGAATATAAAGAACGCCTTTAGAGACGAAATATTATGAAATTGATCGATAAATACAAGTACCTTTCATTGGGTTTTCGATAAATATATAGGAAAATTAGAAATAATCGATAGGGATTTTTAATTACTCTGTATATAGAAAACGTTTTTTACTGTGCCAATTTATCGATAAATATCTAAATACTTTAAATGATCAAAAACTAATTCAATCTTTCGACTCTCTCTTTCTTTGCAGAATTCGTGACTATGATGACATCGAAGTGAAGCGTTAAATTATTTCTTTTTAAGCCTTTCTATTTTTTTAAGATGTTGACGAAGACTGTAGCTGTGCGCAATAACATCGCGCCACGCTGTTGCTATGGACCCCAGTAAAAGATCTTAAAAAAACAACAACAACAAAAAACAAAACAACAACAAAGAGTTAAGCAAAAAACAACCAACATAATGAAGAATAAGAAGCAAAAAAACATTTAAGAAACTTTAAAACAAATGAAACTTACACTTAAAAAAACGCAAAAGCAAAAGAAAATTTAAACAAGCAAAAGATGTAACAAAAAAAAAAGAAAACAAAAACAGAATTCAGAAAGAAAAAAACAAAAAGAATTACATTAAAAACTGAGAGAGACAGCAAGAAGGTTAAACGAAAACAAAAAAACATAATTTTAATGCAACAAAATACAACAACAAACAGCATACTTAAAGAAGTCACCGTTTAAAACTCCAACAACAACAACAACCAGCAGCAACAACCACAACAACAACAACAAGAATCGCATGTTATCAGCTGAATAACAACAACAACAACAAGTTTACCACAACACTTAAACATAACTCCAACGAAGAAGAATTGCAAGCAGAAGAGGAGGAGAAGCAAAAGTGCAGCAGCGCAGCAGCATCAAGTATTTGCCAATAGATGGCGGCGTCGCTCTATGTGCCGCGCCACCTGGCGAGGCGGCGGCGGCGGCTGCAGCAGCATTTTGTTTTTCCGGTTTTTCCCCACGCACACATTTTAAGATGAATTGCGAACGAAAAACCCGAATCTGTAAGCTAGTAAATTGTGTTTAAAGTATAAAGAACTAAAAATTTGTCGATTTCGTTGCGAGAAAGAATAAAAATAAAAAAGCTAAAACAACAAATAAAAATACAAAATAAAAACAAAAACTGTTAAAGAAACAAATATTTGAAATTTTTGCAAACTGGCAAAGTTTATATAGACACTCTCATACACACCCCTCACAAAAACACACACACACATACACCACACCACACCACACCCTCTTCCACACAAACAAACACACACACAGACATGTCAGAAAAAAAAACAAGAAGTAAAATATATTATAAATACAACATATATATATTATAAATAATGTAAAATCAAACAACAACAAATTCTTCTTATTAAATTATATTTAAATTTAAAATTAATAAATATAAAGAAAAAACAAATAAAACAAATAAAAATTACAAAAAAAAAACAAAAAGAAACCAACTACAAATACATTTTCGATATAAAATTAAATTAAAACGCAAAAAAAAAACCAAAAATGTGGCGCGCAGCAGAGGAGAAGCATAGCATATTTTTGGGGGCTGTAACGAGGACCAGCAGGACCGCAGTCCACAAGGTCCTTGATATAGGCAGCCGATTTGACGGCACGATTTGTAGCAAACTTAAGCAAGCAACTCTACACCAACTACAACTACAGCAACCACAAGCGGCGATATGAATATGAATATGAATATATATATATATTTGAGCAGATTTAACATTTAACAATGCAAAAACGCCACAAAAGAACACAGCAGCAACACATTTCTCTAGTAATTAAGCGAGCAAGAAAAGCAAAGCAAACCGAATATTACTATTACAAATATAAATATGAAAGGAACTCTATATATATATATATATTATATATACGTATAAATACATAATGTACTTAATGCGAAAATAAAACCAAAAGTCTAAAGTAATATAATTTTATTATAAAGAAATATAAAATTAAATATTTATATGCGAGGAAGCGGCAGAAGAGCTGGACGACGAAGAAGAAGGAAGGAGGAGACGATTTCATCAAACACACACATATAAAAAAAAAGGAAGGAAGGAAGGACGAAGAAGTATGGAGGATAACGATAACGATAACGATTAAGGGGAGCATATCGAACAACAACGCTGAATGCTCCCGTTAAAAGAAGAAGACAACTCTCTTAACAACAACCAAAATAGCAGAAGACGATGCAGACGAAGCAGCAGCATCGGTACAGTTATATATATATATATTAACACACTATATATATATATATAAATATATATAAACATATATATTTATAAATAAATTATACATATGAATTAATTTAGCAAAATGCAAAGACAATTGTCTTAAATTTAAGCAAAAGTGCGGCGGTGTAAACCAACGCTATTGCAAAAACAACAATGGCGGCAAAAGCGAAAGCTAACTTAGTAAATATATACCAAGGTGAAAAATATACCTATGGTACTTAGTGGTTTAAGTTGAAGTTAGAGAAAGAATCGCAATCCCCTGGCACCGCAGCAAACGCAAGCTTGAGCCTCTAACCTCCTTCTACCTTCTCCCACAACCGCCACAACTACTATATATACTAACTATCTGTTCTGTCTACCCGAAACTATTTCTCTATGTGTAAACCGGAAAGACGAAAAGTCTGCGCGAACCGTACTTGGTTTTAATTTAATTTCATATCGAAAGCCTTGTTTCCTTTATCTCCGCTGTAATGATAACGATAACGATAACGATACCGATACCGATCAGAACGAACTCTCGTCGTGATGTCTTCTAGCTAACGATCTATATCTTAACCTATCTATCTGTCTTATCTGTCCATACACACACCTCACGCCATATCCCACACCAACCACACCTCGCCTCGCCTCGCCTCATCTCCAATCTTTCCTAAGCCAACTCGTAACTCTTCTCCACTGCATAAATCAACTGTGAGTATAACTTACCAAAGTGACACGGGAAGGCGAATGCAAACCACTCCTGCGTCTTTTCTACGTTATAATGTTTAAGTCGAGTTTTATAGTCCTTTTTTTCCTTTTGCGCTTGACTTTGGGACAGAAGAACGCTCTGAAGGGCAACGACAAAATTTGAACAAAAACACCATTTGCGCTAATGATAATTAAAAACGAAACTAAAAAAGAAAAAACAAAAAAGAATACCAAAAAAAAAAACAAAAACACTTTTCTATAACTTTTTTTAACAAACAAATATAAAAAGAAGGTAACATTTTGTAGCGAAATTTGTGCAATGTTTTAAAGAAATGAAAAAAAGAAAGATAAAACCTATAAAGAAACCTAACTTGCAGGCAAAAGTTTAACTCTAATCAAATGACACTGACGAATTTTTCTAAAACTAAACTCTCTAACAATGGGAAATACGGAAAACTAACCGAAAATGTAAACTTTTTCAAAACGAAACACACACTCTGTGGCAGCAGCCCTCGAAAGTGGGCTCTGCATTTTTCACAAGAGAATGTCGAGAGTCGTTGTGTCCAGCATCTCGATGCATTTCCAATTCAAATGGGTTGTTGAAGTGCGTCAGTTGTGGCATTGGAGGCGGCTGGATTGTCTTGAGTTTCTCAATTTCCAAATCAAAAACTTGCATAAATATTTATCTTCGTTTGCATGGCCCGAGTCAGAGTCAGAGAAATGAAATGAAAGGCGTATGAAAACCACAAAGGAACTTGTTAAAAAAATATGCTAAAAAGTGTTTGGCAAAATTACAATATTTCGAGAGGCAAAAAGAAAAATAAAATGAAGAAAACAGCAAACCAAACAAAGAACTCGCGCCTATATCTATATACAAATATATATAAATAAAAGCTATATACAAGTTATATTTACGAATATTGTAAAAATTGCAACCACAGTCGATGAAAATCTATAAGCATCAGCAAAAGCAAGCAAGCAAGCGAATGAGACAAGAACAAACCGAAATTTCTTTGAAAAAAATACACAAACATTTTAAAAACCTCGAAACAAAACAAACCAAAATTGTCGTTTTCTTTTTTAACTGGCTGGTAAATATATCTGGCTGTTAATTATTGGCTAACAAGCATATACATATACTGATCTCATCTACCCCCTCGTTACCAATTGGCCCCCAAGGATATGCTACGATATCTGTTGCTGATCGCTGAGCTCCAAAGTCAAGTTGATTAAATTAAGTATATACGTATATAGCAGCTAACTAATCCCCCAACTTATTCCGAGGCTGACTGTGAAGGATTCTGGCCATATGGAAAACTGTGCAGCTGGAACCGGAGCTACATATGTACGTCCCCCAACTATAATCCCCATAAGAATTTAACGAGTTATACATTGAATGTATGCACTAAGAAAACCACCTATTAAGCGATTTCATCCATAGCGATTGCGTAAATACATATAGTATATAGGCAAGTTATTCTTGATGTCCAATGTACTACCAATAACCGTGTGTACCTATAAGCCCGGCAAGTAGAAGGCCCGTTCCTGCACTAAGCACATTCCTTGATAACTCGATTCGGAACACTGCACTGAATGTCTAGATATAATCCTGTAACCCATTACCAATACCTTTTTTTCGGTTCTTTTGCGATATATGGGTGTTAGCATAGAGATAAATCCGATAGCAAGTGGAATTCTAAAGAAATGTAGGCCTTGAACGATGGTATATATGGATATTATAACAAGTATTTACTAACAACTATAGCAGCACCTAGAACATAAATATACATATGTATAAAGTTAAGTGATAGTGGAGGCTGGCAGGGTTTTTCTGTTCTCTTTTATTTATTATTAAACATTTATCTATTGGAGATTTTTTGTATATATTTTTCAAACATTTCCTTTGGCTACTTTTTACCTTAAATTAATTTTATCTTGCCAGCCAAAAAGTATGTTAATTATTTAATCTGTCAGTTTCACACACACACACACAAGCACACCCACACTGAACACAATTTCTGGGTTTTTTGCAAAAACATTTGTTGTTAACAGCGGACAGCAAGCAACAATTGGATCGAATTGAATATAATTAAGAGAAGTCAGGAGAATAAAATTAAAGCAGCTACAGCGCTCTCTGAGACATCGATTCCGATTTTAAGGATATACCGAAATGTTCTAATTTTAAGCGAGCAACAAAGAAATGTTAAACATTATACATATATATCGAGTAAACGAAAATATGAAATATCCAAAGCTTTACCTAACAAAGCGAGCGTGCTCGTCAAATCACCTAATCAAAAAAACGAGAAGCAAGTAACTAAATCTCAACCCATAGGACAAGACAAGAACAACTGAATCTTATATTATATATGAACTGTAACTTCTAAGCTCTAAATTGTAATTAAACTGATCGAATATGATTACAGAAACTGTTTATACCAACCCCAACAAACTTGAGACATGATTAAATAGAGAACTATCTCTCTCCCGATCTCTGTCGGGTGAGAAAAGTGAAAAGTATTAAGGGTAGCGCCATCCATGCAACCCGCAATCAGAGTTAACTGAAGCCACGATTCTGTCTGCAAGTGCGAACACCAACCAGACACACACAAAATCAAATGCAAAACTAATTCCATTAACTAACACGAGAATCTGTGTAATCGGAAGGCAAACAAAAACAAAAACCAGTCGAAAGCGAAGCGAATATAAAACCATTTTAATAATTCTATTCTACTTAACAGGCAAAAACCAAAAACAAACTCAATAAAGACAAAAACCGAATATACAATTTAAATGGTGTGTGTTTTATTAATAATTAAATAATACTTAGTGGGGCTTGCATATAATTATTTTCTGCGTTTTAAAATAGTTGCTTTAGTGACCTATATCCAAGAGTGGGTCAAAGGAACTTGTGCTTACTTGTTTTTTTTTTAATATACTTGCCGTCCTTAAAGCTTTTTCAAGCATCCCTATGCCACAACCTACAGAAGTAAAATGTAAAAATTGAGGATATGTTTGATTTACATGGTTTTTACTAAGTTTTCTCAAAGGATTTATAGATATTTGATCATTTTATTTAAGTTCTTAATACTTATAATTAATACTTACAATTTAAACATACTAAAACAGCACATAAAGCCAATAAAATCCATTGTTTCTTACAAAAATCGGGTTGATATTTTGTAAATCTCTATTGTTTACTAAATAATATTGTTTGGGGAATTTATTAGGTAAACTATTGGTTTCCTTAACTCCTCTGTTGAAGTTTTTTTCCATACAAATGCCACTACCTTAGTCGTGTTTCTAATTAGCTGTAAGTTATACACCAAATATCACTCATACGCCCTGTTAGACATGGTACTTCTCTTACTTTCACATTAAATTTCTATAATTTTACCAAGCAAAAAATATTTGAATATATTTTTATATTATATAGAAATCAAATTTGATTTACTAAATGCTTAATATTTTAATACACCTTCAAAAATACACCAAGCAATATTCTCTTGAAGAAAACTGTTCTTAAAATGGTTTACATTAAACTGTTCATTATATTTCAATTATTATTCTAAGTTTAAGTACATTTTTGATTTAATAAGTCAGGAAAACTAAAAAATAAGCTATGAAAAAATCACTCATACGCCGCATCAGCCCTGGTATTTATTTCTAAGCAATCTGGCAACTCCTCCATTAAATTTTTGTGAATGAATAAAGCTTCGAAGTGGCCAACTTTACGCTAGCAGGAAGCGCAAAGCTCGCTCAATGCAACCAGCAGCGTTACGACAAAAGAAGATGCTCGCACTGAGAGAAAAAACGGTGCTGGCCAAAGGGGTGGCTTTTGCCGGGGGGTAATAAGGGGATAGTCGCACGAGGTCTGCCATATGCCGCTTTGTATTTTGTTTGTTTTGATTTCGCTGCGCTTCGGCCTTTGTCGTTGTCGTTGTGGCTGCTGCCACTGCTGCTGCTGCTGCCACTTTTCGGCATCGTGTTATTTTTATGCTTGCCCGCACGAGAAGCTGTCGCTTTTCCCCGGCAGCTCGCCACTTTTTCCGCTTTTCCGTCAGTCGCAGGCAGGACATCGAGCAGTGCAAGTCGCGCGGTCGCACTTTTCCGACACGGTCTTCTTCTGGATGCTCGTGTGTGTTGCAGTTGCACTACTGCCATGCGAAATTAAAGTTTGGTGGACTTGGTAAAGTTTCGATTCGACGCCGTTGTCGTGTGTTCCGTGTCCTTGCCGCATCCTTAGCCTTGCTCAGGGTCAGCCCCCTCCACCCCAACTAGAAAGCCAATTGAATGCGATACCCCCTCAGGTGGGGAGGATAAAAGCAACCTACAATCTGTGCATTAGCATTAGCATAAAGTGCCTGGGATATATACTATATATTATATATACATATATTGACGCACAATCCTATATAGCCGGCAGACGACGACACAATGCCCTGAGCAAGGAATATCTACGTGAAAACCCAAGGCTGCGGATGCAGGAAATCCCTGCAATATGCATTTAATCCTTCAGTAAGGCGGGACAGAGACCTCCACGACCTCCGACTTCCAGGATGAGTGAACGTGGTGGCAACGGTGGACCGGTGACCGGTGGACGACATGCTCGCGTTAGTCCGACGCCCGGACGTGGCAGCAAGATTGCGTATACGCCGTGTCCGCGCTCTGAGCCGCCGCAGGATCTGGCTCTCGCCGTGCCGCCACCTCCGCGCAACTGCCTGGCCATACCGATGTCCTCGCTGCAAACGGCCAACGGACCCGGAAGCAAAGGTGAGTGCAGGGTCATCCGATTGGCTATGCTCCCCTTAACCCTACACAGGCCATAGGGGGAAAGTACATCTAGAATGTTTAAAAATGTATTTCAATCAATTATTGAGGTGTTCGAACAGGTATAAAATGTTTGCTGAAGCCTCAGAAGCCTCTGGTGATTTAAAAACTTGTTTGGGTGTTGAGTCTTGACATGAATAATTAAGTTTTGGCTTTTGTGGCAAATAAAATAAAGTTTTTATGGCCAGAACTTTTGAACTTACTTTATGTAAGGTTATTTCTTGAAAGGTTTGTTTTCTAGGGGTAATCAAAAGGCAATTAAAATAGTTGACAGCTATTTTATTCAATAAATACGAAGGTTAAGATTTACAAGTATTAAAACTATTTTAAATGTTTCTAAAAGTATGAAATGACATTTGTATGCAACAAATTCAGTGTACGTTTGTTTTTGTAAGGTTTTGTTATAATGTAAGGTTTTGTAGATTAATTTTGGACACATTTTTAAAGGGTTTGAAAACTTTAGTGATTACAGCAGCTTCTAGTTTTCAAGATGATTATTTTGAAACATAATTCGACGTAGTTTTAATAGAAACAACTTTCCAAAGTGAAGCTTTCAATGTTATTTTATAGTAAAAAACTGGTTACAGCAATAGATTTCATTTGTTAAATGCGTCTTAAGAGGGTTAAGCATAATTGGAATAGAATAAGAATAAGAGCTGAGGTCTCGCTACGTTCATTGTGTAATCATTTTTGGCATTAATGGGCTAATGAGCGTGTGGAGACACGACGTTGGCAGACAGTTGCCGCGGTTGTTCTTTCTCTAAGAGGGTTCTCGTTCTGATTTCTGATTTTTGATTTCTGAAACAAGGGCTATAGCAATCGAAGCATTTGTCCCTGGCAATCAAAACGAATCATTCTCGTATGATACTTATTTTCACCTTGGCTGGTGCCTTTTCTTCCGATTTTTGCTCGACTTTTTCCCGCAGTTTTCCCTTTGCCTTCTCTGTTCGCACAAATTTGCATGCAATTTTTTTTTTGCAGCTGGCGCTGCTGGTTCGGCACGTGACTTTGATTGTCATTTCATTGTCTTCGGCAATCATCAAAACGCAAACAGAAATTTTTTCGATTTTAAAGAAGAAAAGGGATCTGAAATAGAGGGGTGGAGTGGAGGGGGTAGGGGGCTAGTTGGGGAAGCAGTGACAGAGGCCGACGCCGATGTCTGGCGCATCAAAATCGATTGGCAATTTGTCAGCGCTGATTGCAAACAGCGCGATACAAAGGCAGTCCCTTCACTCCTCCCCACGGCAAGCTTAAGATTTTCTATTATAGATCGCAGAATTAGATTTGAATGCAACCGAAATAGATTGCATTGAACAAGGGGGAAAAATTCAACGAAAGTTGGAGAAAAACTAAAGTTTGTTTATGAAAATTACAGTTATGAAGGGGAAGGGTAGCTTATGAAAATATACTTGATTTTTTATTATAGATAAATATAGTATGAAATGTACTGAAATATTTGAGTAGATAATATACTAAAACTAAAGCTAGAGCAGAAAAAACATCGATGGTAAAGCAAATCGATATATTTGTTTATTAAAGAAACATCGAAAACTTCGATATTATTTACAGCTCTAATTTCGTACATTAATTTAATGAACTTAAAGTTTCTAAGTGCTCTTTAATCTTATTCTTAGTAATATTATTATTACTCATTATTTCTTTGGTTAAATAATGTATTATTTTAATTATAAACGCATACATTTTGTATAAAACCTTTTGAAAAACCATTCGAAAAGCTTTGTTGTGGGATGTTCTTTTTAATGTGCTGTATAAAATTATAGTTACAACTTCTTAGTTAACATTTAACTTCTCTTAGCTAAAAATCATAAGCTTACTTTCGATTTATCCGATTTGCAAGCATTTATACTTTTATTTACACACTTTTCTGACCAAAATCAAGTAAGAAAACTTAAGTAAACTATTTCTTTGTGACAGAACTATAAGCCTTTTCCTGCTTTCAGTTTACATTTGATGGATTTAAGGGCTTATGATAGCACTTATTCCATCTAAACCTTAAGTCCCCCCTGCATTTGGCTGGCAGCCACTAGAGGAAATTTATCCCCCATTGAGATTAAATCCGACTTGCAATCAACTACGACTGACAGCAGCCTTTGGCTGCCCATCTGTAACTATACTATATACAGGCTCTACTCTTGAGTCAGCTGTAATGAGCTTGACCTTAGCCCTTGGCTGCCGTTTTCTTCTTTCTTATTTTTGGGAGGACCTGTCGGTGACAATCCTATCTCCGACTCTATTCAATTGCTGACCTCTGCGGTAAAAGTCCAAGGTTTCAATGGAAGTTGCCAATAAAAATGTGATGAGAAAAAGTTATCAATTTAGTTGGCAGCAAATGGCCGGGACAAGAGCACCTGCAGTGGCAACTGTAGTTGCAGAGTCATAAATTTTGATAAATGAACTCGTCTGCCATGTCGCCAGCTACTTATCAGCGTTGTCATTGTCCAGGTGGGTACATCCCCCGCCTGCCGCCTCTTTTGCAGCCATTCACCCACTTCGTTTGGCAGGCTTCCAATGACTGTTGCTCCCCCGTATACCCTGGATGAGGGTAACCCGGTTAGCCTTTCGACCAATATTCGTATATATTGCAAATCGCCAAGAGCATTCGTCGTCCGTTACCTCTAGTTGGCATTTCAATTTACTGTTCGTTTGCTTTTTCACAATTTCGCATTGTTATGCGGCGCTATTTCGTTCTCACCGCTCGCTGCAAATTTTTTATTCCTCTGCTCATGCATATGCAACAGCTTCTGCCTCTGGAAGCGCTGCATAAATCATACGCAGCGTTGGCCGGCACAAGTGTTGCCTACTTTGCGGGCAGAAGGACACTCGTATTGACTTTTTCTAGCCGGCTGGTTAATTAATATTTGCCCAGAGACTTGACAGGCAGCTGCCCTATTAAATCTGAAGCATCGGGCCCCCACGTTCAGTGGGTCAGATCACCGACACGAATCCATCTTAAGTCGCCGCCAGCTTTGTGGGTCACTTTGAGGAGCATAATTATAATTACAAGCAAGTGTGCTTACAACAATTTCCAGCTTGCTGCAGCTCGTGCATTATGTTTTTGTTATATTTATGTATAGTATATTGCATGTAGTTTGGGGCTGTTCTGTTCTGTTCCGTTCTGAGCTGGCTGCTGCTGCTGCTGCCTTTCTTGCTGGCGATGGGACCATAAATTTTAAATTAAGTTGCAATGCCGTCGGTGGTTTTTTGTTGTCGTCGCTGACGCCGGACTTTGCCTTACTTTATTTGCAATATTGTGCGGCAGCGCCGACAGCCGGAAAATGCTGCAACTGAAGCTTGGTTAATTGTGAGCGATGAGAGGGCGAGATTTTATGCGGTTACCGGAAATGTCAGCCAAGAAATTATTGCTTAAAGTCTTTAAGCAATTAATTAATTAATTATTAACTTGATTAAATTTAAAATGGATTTAAAGAATGGAAAACCATAACGGAGAGATCTAGCTAAACAATAAACTGAAAATATTTGTTAGTGAACTTTTTATTTACAAAAATATGAAATCCATCAATTTTTTTGTAGAAAACATATTAGGGCGAGTTTTCCTTAGGAAATATATTAAAATTACATAAATAAAATTAATTTCGTAATATTTATACTGTTTTTAGAGTTTCTCTTTATCAGCGTCGCTTGGCTTAGTGTGCCCGTTCTTTATTTTTCAGAAAATACCTTAGCACAATACGGGGAATTTATTTTAATTACTAATTTTTTATTATATACTATATACTAATAAATACTTATTGTAAAACCAGCTTAAAAATATAGAATTACTCTAAGTTTCATCCCATTTAATATTTCCAACGAAGTAGATAGTAATTTCTTGGCAATTTTACCCATGGTTAAGTAGATAACAATCATCTCTCGTTAAAAACTAGTTTTCCTTTCGTTTATGCCTTCCATCCCATAAATAAACTGAGCTCCCGCCAAAAGTTTGCAAATTAAACCATAAATATTTACCCATTTTCACTTTATTCTCCTCTTAGCCACTTGAGGTTGCTTGTCTCTGGGAGCCTCTCTTCGATTTCATGCTCTATTAAGCGCTTAAGTAGCTTAACCCCCTCTTTATATATATAACCCACAAACCCCTTCCTTATTCTTCACGCTCTGATTTATGCAAAAACCAAAAATCCCATAAAGAAATATGCTGGATCTCCGGCTTTCATACGGGAACGTATGTATATATTATATATTCTTGGAGTGCTTTGGGTACATATAATTCAGCGGGAATCTAACAATAAAAATCTTTAATGCATATGGCGCGGCATTCCGCTAAAGCCCGGCTAAAAAGAGGACTCCATAAAACCCTTTTCAGAATCCTGCATTTACGATGCCGGCGGCCATGCCATTCCGCCCCAGGAATCCACTGCACCATACGCTCACGTGGAATTTATGGGCTGGTCACGCCCACAATCGCAATAGCCGCCACCGGGGGGTGCCACCATCTTCCTGCTTTTCTTGGCGGGCAGAATGATGAAGACATCTACTTCCAAGCAAATGAAATGAGAGCCAAGGAAAGGTCCTTGGTCCTCCTGGCAGGAATCTACCTTTCCGCCATCTTTGGCCGCCTTCTCTATTCCATTTTCAATTGAAAGTCACGTAAATAAAAGTCGGACTTTGGGGTGCATAAAATGTAGATCTCTCGTAATACTGAATATTCTCACAGATGGATAAATACAGAAATATCTTACTAAAAAAGGAGCATCCTTAGAAACTTGGGAAGGAGCCCTATATACTCATATTACACTGGGAATGTTAGAGTAAACTTAAAACATATTTATTTGTCTGAAAATATTTCATGAAATGTATTTAAATTTAATTTCTTTGTCTTCTAGTTTTCCCTCTTAAAGTTTTCTCCTTTAAGGTCTTTGTAACATATATTATATATTCAATTCGGTTTTTCTTTAAAAAAAAACTTATATTATACATAAAACATTGAAGCCAGCAAGTAGTTTCTTATTCAAATTGATTTTATAATTCACTTGCCAAGTTTTGTTTCTCTGTAAACACACAGTTTCCTTCCCAACGATTAACCCAAAAAACTTGAAAGTAGTCGAAACTCGTTCCGGGAAATGACTTGAAATCGCGCCTGAAATTATGTCAGGCAAAATACATAAGCTGGGAAAGTTCTTAGCTGCCGGCGAAAGCCAAGAAAGCCTTCTAATTTATTTAATTATTTATGCTATTCGCCTTGTTGTGCGGCATGCAAATGCAATAAGGAAAGAAGCCGTTGCAAGGGCGGCAGAGAGCCGAAACCAAATTGAGTTTTCATGTTGCAGCCCGAAACACACAAGGATACAAGGATATATGTATGTATACATACATATAGCGGCCAGGATATTAGAGGATGAATGCGAAGCTGTTAGGATGAAAAATCGCTGACAGCCAAACGGGTGGGAAGGGAGGGTGGGTGGTAGGCTCTTAAGAGCATCTCGATTTTCCCCACCATTTCCCGGTCTGTGTTGGTTTCGCGCCAAAGTTTCGACATTCATCACTGCGCTGGTGATAAGCCATTCTAATGAGCCGGAGCCAGAGACCAAGGACCAAGGACACCCGGAATTAGTTCCAGGGGAAAACAGGACAGACAGCCGTCGCGTTGAGTCTGTTCTTTTGGGAATAATTGATTTGCTGCAGTCGTTAGGCAAGATTAATGGGTTTTTTTTTTTATTCAGCCAATCTTTCGAACAAATAAATACTTGCCGCAGCCCCAAAACAGATTCATATACATTTTAATAGCTAAACAAATCGATGAAGGACACATCTCGGGGAATCCCCAATCTCCCCCAGGCAGAATAATCAGAAACCACACCCTATATATATATCACAACGCCGTAGTTTCTCCCTCACATTCCGGTAATTGCTTTTTGCGGCTTCGGTGGTTGCCTATTTTTTGTTTTTTGTGCAGTAAATTGGAAAAAAATTAGTCGCAAATTATTCGGGAAATTGACAAATTTGAAAAACAAGCGCATAAATAATGGCCATAATTAGCAGCAGTAGTTGACCAACTCGCAGGGTGGCAACGGAGTGCGGAGGTGATGTCAGGCCTGCCTGTCAAGGACATGGGCAGCACATATTTTCCCATAAAAATTTCCAATTTATGATGCCAGCTCAAACAGTCAAAAACCGAACCGAGAATGTGGGGGCGATAAATTGATAGGAAAGCAAAAAGTGCATGAAATTGAGCTGAAAATGTTTTTCTTTAATCTGTGACACATAGAAAAAGGCAAAAATGTTAGTTTCCTTTAATGAAATGACATTTTTCTCTTTGTTAAACATTTTTTTAAATATTTTAAAACCTCAATCTTTAAGGGTTCCTATAGTAAACGTAATATAAATATTCCCAAACATAATGATTGATTTGGTTTTATTACCCTGTCAAGTTGAAGACATTTGTTATTTTTTGATTGATTTGGATTTATTATGCTAATAAATATTAAATTTAACACATACTACTTGGTGATATTTTTAGAGCTTTACAAATCAAAAATTAAATTAGTTTTCCTTTTAAACTGGATCTTTTTATAACCAATTTTCCTTTAAAAAACACACATGTCTCAGTAGATTGATTGATTTGGATTTATGGTGGTCTAAAAAAAACCTATTGTCTTACATATATCATCCGGAAAACCACTATCACTGACTTACCAATTTTTCCATAATAAATTTCTCAATTTTTTTATTGGATTTTTCATTGTTTGTGGCGGTGCTGTAATTTTTTGCCGTTGCCGAAAGATGTGTCAACGGCAGCATCATAAATTTCCAAGAACTCTCCTTTTGTCGGGAATCTTGATTTCAGCGCTCCGCATGAATAATGACAGTAAAAATTAGTTCTGGGCTTTTCTTTAGTCGCTCAACAATAATAAAAAGCGAACAGAATGGAACGCAGCGGGTGACTTGACTCTGACTGATAGACTGACAAGTGAGATGTGGTCGTGGTCTCGTCATTATCAGCGATCATAACCGAAAAAGGCTTAAGACAAAATGCTATTTTCAGCCTGATTTATAGCCGGACAGTTAAAAGGCAAAAAGGTGACAGTCAAGTTACCGCGTACAGGCATTTCTCATTCAGTTTACTGGCGGCCAGCCACGAAGAAGAAACCCGGTCAGAACGGCAACTAAACACAATGTGTCACAATGCAGTGCAGAAGGCCTGGGAGATGGGCAAGTTCAAGCTGAGCATGGACTTCGAGCCCACGGTCCTTGACTGCGAAAGGACCAATACGAAGCGGACCAAGCTGGCCGCGCTGATGCACTGGGTCAGGAAGCTCAATGAGTGCCCGCCGGAGCCACTCCAATGCGACTACATGAGTGAGTGGTAGAAATGTACATTCATTTCAGGATGTGCACTCAAAGAAAATATATTTAGAAGGTTTCTTAGTTGGGGTTAGGTTTTGCATCTATATTTAATTACCTTGCAGTAGGGATAGAAGAAAATATTTCAATATATCTATACTGTAGCGATATTTAACTTGAAAGCCGATATATAAATCGTTATTAACATTGGGATCTATGTGCGATAGATCGAGAATCTGTTTGGTGTATTGGACACATTTCAAAAATGTTGTCTTACAGTTTGTTTTTAATACATATTCTTTAAAAAACATAATTAAGTTGAATACTTTTTTTAAAGATATTTGTGATTATGTCAACAATCTTCATATTTTAATGTTAAATGCGATATTTTGATATATTTCAAATATTAATATATTTTCGATATGAAGCTTGATATTTGCTTCGATATAATTTATCGTACTTTTCCTCTCGAAATACAACCCTGCCGTGCAGCTGGCCAAACACTCATCTATCGATAGCTTCTCTTCGAATAAAGTGCAATGGCTCTTTTTAGAGTCTTGTAAAAAATAGCAATTATTTTTGAACCAGCAAGTAACAAATAGTTATTAAAATCTCCATTATTAACTCCCTATTAACATTTAATAAATGTACAAAAAAAATCTACAGACTCCACAAACTGAACCGAGTCTGAACAGACAGCGTTTTTTAAATATATTTGTTCTTCCTTTTCCCCTATAAATGTTCTTGTTCCTGACTACAGTCTTATATTTTTGGGATTCAGCAGAATGTTCTTTAAATATTTGTACTTGGCCAGGATGTTGGTGCCTTCATTTTTTTTTGTGTGTGAGTACACCAATATTTGGCTAAGAGTTGTGGGGTCGAATGGTGTTTGCCTTATGCCTCTAAGTGCAAACCAATTTCGTATAATTTGTGAATATGTTCTCGCCCCCCTCATTTTGTGCGTGCTCTTGGCCATTTGCCTTCCGGGCTCCGAATCGGAGCATCGTGGAGAAGGGGAATCAGGAAAGGGACTATAGCTATAGAGCTATATGCTGCCTGTTTGTTATGTGAGGTTATGGCCACTTGTGTCAGCATAGCCATAATGGCTGGGAATTATTTATACATCAGCATTTCGGTTCTTGCCAATGGCTAACAAGTTTTTATGCCACTGCGGGTGGTGTGTGTGCAAGGTTGTGTGTGTGGTAATTGCATAGAGGAGGCACTTTATTGTGGTTAGATCTTATGCAAATATCAAATATCCTGTCCAAATTGTGGGGAAAATTGCCAGAGAATTTCCATTCAAATAAGCCAATTTAGCTGAGATTCAGTGAGTTGGAATGGTTACTTAGAGTATCGATGTTTGCTTTAAAATAAATGTATTTAGGTGTTGAACACATTTGAGTTCAATGAAGTGTGTCTGGAAAAATAGCTACACAACGAGTGGAAATTGTAACAGAAAAGAAAATGATTGTAATAAAGAGAATTTTATTTAGATTTTTAATTTTGATAACAATGCAAAATATAACTGAACATAAATCCCAAAAAAATAAAATCCTAAAAAGTAATAGAAATTATGTTAATTAAAAACCTGGAGATACTTGGTTTTGTGGTGTTTTTGTTTAGTTTAAATATATATTATATTTAGTATATATTAAATATTAAAGTATATATGAAAGAATACTATAAAATAATTGCCTAGAGACATGAGATTAATTATTGTGCCACTGTCCTCAATAATTAATCTCATGTCTTTAGGCAATTATTGTGGACAGTGGCACAATATTTAATCTCATGTCTTTAGCCAATTATTTTTATTAAATATTTAATAACTTTAATTACTTATGAGCTGTCAGCATTTATTTGATTTCATTGTCAGTTGACAAATGGCATTTAAATGGTTCTGAGAGATTTATTTATTAATGCTATTGTATCTTTTATATACAATTAAATTCTTCAAACTCAAATTTAACTAGAAATATAAACAAGCTTTTTTTCTTCCATTTTGAATTAACAATAAAGTTAAATCATGTCACGTTTTTTCCTTCTAAACTATATTTAGTATATGCAAACTAAAAAAATAATATTTATTTAAGCTGGCTCTCTCTCCTGTTAACTTTTTTATGGCCTTAAATAAATAAAAACTGAGGGAAACTGTTGTTTACCATAAAAGTTTGCTGCACGTCCGAATGCGAGTATAATCAGCAACTGTCGCCATAAACCCCAATGCAGTTTCTCCATCTCCTTCTCTGGACTGCTTCTACTTCTGGGCCGCTCAAACATGGCCAAAACACACACACAAAGAGAGAGGGGAGAAGAAGGGGAAAGCCCCCCCAAACACACACAGAAGCATAAACAGTTTCCGGCCACAACATTTACGCGCATTTTCGCTGCTGGTTTTTGGGCTTCTGTTTGGTATTTACACGTAATTTGCACAGCATTTTTCAATTTTATGTGCTCGGAAATGGTATGACGTTGTTATTTATGTTCTGCCTTTGTGCAGAGCATTTTCCTCGATTTTTCCAACACAACAACAACCCCCAACCCCAACCCGCTATCATGTTGGCCATAAAGTGACGAAAACAGCTGCTGCGAAAATTGAAACTGATGCAGGCAGAGCTAAAATGCTGACACAGATTTACTTGCAATTTGCGGCAACTGAGCGATAATGGAATTTTAAATTTCACATCTACAATATAAATATCCGGAATAACTGGGCAATACGGACAACTGACTGACACTGGGGATACCCCTGGGACTTGATGAGTATTTACCAACTGACGGATAGATAGCTGCCAAGCCCAATAAAACGTAGTTTCCCTGACCATCAATCGCGTATCTGCGAAGGTCCCTTATCAAAATCAAAATAGAATCTAAAGTCTGGTTTTTTTTACTATCTTTTTGCTGCGGATTGACAGTTGGGACACATGATGGGTTCGTCGAAAAGAAGTGGGGCTTAGGTAGTTATCACGTGAGTGTTTAGTCATGGGGAAATGAAAGGGGGAAGTATTCGAAGGGTTGAGACTTTTTAGGGACCAATAAATAGCTACATTAATTAATTACATTTTGTTAGAGAGTTTTTGTGGCTTTTAGGATAAAGAAAATACTGTTAAGCAAGGGATATTGATTAAATTTAGATAATTCTATAAGTTTAAATGAGTTTTAAGCCTTTCAAGGAATAAATGGGAATAAGGCTGCTTCTACTAAAGTAATTTCCTTGCTTTATAGTGCTAAGATAGGTAGCTTTAAAATATATTTTATAACATATTTGGTAGCTGCCTTAAAGTACATATTTTAAATAATTAAAATACGTTTAATTTACAATCCGAACAACCTTTTAGATATGTTAATAAATATAGTTACCCCCTGTTACCCTCTAAAAGTTAACCTCTCTGCCGACAGAGTCACGTTGTGACTGTCATCGCTGGCAAATTAAATAAGTAAAACTAGACATTGTCTAAATGAATGCCATAAATTAGATACTACGTTCTACGAGACCCAAATTAGGCAGACAAACTCCTCAGCCAAACAATCAAGATGACATTCCCCGGAGTTAAACCAGCTCAACTCGATAAAAAAAAGAGAATTAAGCAGGATGGGAGGAGCGCGTCCGGGCGGAATTTAAGTTGGAAAAATAGTCAGACACAATCACGTGCCAAGCACCAACTTCCCAGGGAATAAGGAAAAGCAGTGCGATGGAAGTTACGACCTGCTTAAACGCACGGAAAATAAAACTAAGAGTAAGTTGTTGGGCGGGGAAAGGAGATGCCACGGTTAAATTTATGCACAGCTCATAACGGGCAACTCAAAAGCCAACTAAAGATTCTTGCAATTGTTGGAAAATGGCGACACTATACACATCCTCCCTGGAGGAGCCAGCCAAGCACTCGAGTGGGCCATGAAAGCGGAATTCATTTAAATTTATGAACCAAGGAGATTTCTTTAGGGTTAAGAGCTAAGGTTCTCCCTTTCCCTATCACGCCACTTGGCCAAATTGTTTATGGCCCGCCTTGTGGTGGAGGTCCTTCTCGATAAAGCCCTAAATCAAATCCATGGGGCATAATCTAGAAAGCAATCAAGCCGGAGACAAAAGCCCAACAAAAGTGGATCATTAAAAGTAATCCCACACTGACAGAAAGCATCCACAGAATAGATTATTAATCTCACAAAAGATATACGTTTTTCCTATTAATATACCTATCAAACTTAATAGTAATTAAAGGCCTTAGTAAAATGGATTCTTCATAAAAATATATACATTTTTCCTCTGTGTAAGCTTGCGGTTTTACAGTGCATTTCTTTGGCTGATTAACTTTGTTTTTGCCCAGCACTTAGTGGCATGTTGCGTGTTTGTTTGCCGCAGTCCAAAATGCAGCAACATTGCATGCAACCAGAAGGGAATCCGGGCAGGGGCAACAGTAGATACTCGTATTTGGGCCTTGTGGCAGGGTCATCTCGCATAGCTAAACCCTGAGCTGGCCTGACAACTGCGGTGAACTGGGGGGCCCAGGATAGGGCTTAGACACATGTAAATCACATTTGGTCCCCTCGGTGCTCCTGCCAGTTAAAGCCACAAAAATGAAAGCCTTTCAAATGTGGATGCACCTGGACCGGGGATTAGTTTCGAGACTGCACCAGAAATTCCATTCCATTCAAATAATTCATTTATTTGCTTTTAGCCGAGAATAATGAGTTTGAAATGCTGGTAGATTATTGCTCAGTGACAGGACTAATTGCTGCCACATAAATTTCTTGAAATATCCTTTGAGAAATTGATTGCAATAAATAAGGCAAATAAATCCCCTATTGCAATGGTGATTAGGTCTTGCAACTAAATTATGGTTGAATAAATCAAGGCATTGTGATAGTATGCTTATACATAACAAGTTTTAAGATAAGGAAACCTATTTATTAGAGAAAATTAAAGCAAAAAGACCACTCAAGTTGAGTTTTTTGTGTAAAATCCTAGAGAATGGTACATGCCTTGCAATCACTAACTTCCAGCCGTTTTTATGAGCCACCAATTAGTCGGAGAGAACCGCAGAGCAAAAAAAAAAACAAATAACAGGCGAATGACTTCCGGATGCCAAAGTCAAAGTTTTCCCGGGTGGAAACATGTCGGGACTGAGGGAAAGGCCCCCTGGCTGACAGTGAAGGGAATTCCAAGAACAGAAACAGCACATAATCAATAAAAAGTCGAGCAGAGAGTCCGGAGCACGCAGCGCGCCAACAAAATAAAGGACGAACCTATGAAAGGTAGAAAAAGAGAAGCCAGAAAGAACATGCAACAGGAAATGGCATTTTGGATACCCTAGAAATGAGTATTTTTAAATAAAAATAATGGAAAGAGAATTAGATAACTCTGTGAACTCAAAAAATGATGATAAAAAGGTGTAAAAAATTAAATCAAATATAAACAGATATCAAAGATAGTAGAATTCACTTTTAAGGAGAGATAACTCTGAACAATAAATAATAACTCCTAACTCTAAAAGGATGATACAGGAATTAACCATTTAAACATGCAGATATCGTAATATCTCCCTCACTTTATGTGCAATTCTCTATTTTTTTATATTCTCTTTATTAATAATATATTTACCTTACTAAAATATACGAATATACCCTTGATTCCTGACCTGTTTTTCCTGGGTAATCCATAAAAATGAACCACTCTGTCTGTCAGTTTTTATTTGTGTGTTGTTTCATGTTTTTTGTTACCTTTTTTTTTCCCGCCGCCTTCGGGACATTTTCGATTTCATTTTCACTTGCCATTAATTGTTCGGGCCGAGAGGTGGTTTCAGCCAACCAATGGACAGCTCGGCGCTTTCCCACACATGAAATATATATGTACATATATAAAATGCAATAAATATTTGATTAATCAACAAAAAAAAGAGAAAGAAAAATATGGAGCCGTGTCCGCTCCACACGGCGTATACGCAACAAGTGACTAGAAGACGATGAGCCGAAGAAGAGCTTTTCACGGCGCTGCTGCCGTTGGCTTTTCTTTGAAAAATTTCATAAGTTCAAGTCACAAAGTTAATGAAAAACGCTCGCCAGCGAATGGCTGAGAGATCTGTCAGCCAGTCGTCGTCGCGTCGGCGGAAAAGCGGAAAAGCTCGCCAAGTGCCAGTTGAATTCTTGCCGCGTCGCAGGCCAAACGTTTGTCCTTTTTTTATTTTCATAATTCGATTGGAGAGCGTGTGAATATTGGAAAGAAATCGAAAAAAAAAAACACCAACGAAATATTAATGGGTCTCGTTTCGATAAGGTCTAACAATCGCTCTATTGATTGCCGGATGACGCATAGCACGCATGAATCTATATAATGTTTCGTTTAAGTGTCGTGCCTCTGTAGAATCGACGTGAAATTAAACTAATTAGCAGGCCGAGTCACAATATTACGCATACGCCACCGAGTGCAAACAGAAATTCGCTAAAGCGACAAAGGTGCCACACAGTGTGTCCTGTGTGCTTCTGGCCACCTGAAACCAGTTCAAACTGGTCGCTCAGTCGGCCAAGAGCCGTGAATGTGGGCCAAAAATTCAAAATGCAAAATAAAATTAATCATACGGCGACAGTTATATGTTCTTAAGTGAAAAATCAACCCATAATTAATCGAAGCTAAAAAGTATTAAGTGAAAAACCACATTAAATCTAAAATTTAAACTGGATAAAGTGAAGAGAAATTAAAGAAATAATCCACGGCAAATAAATGAGTTATAAACAAAATAAGTAAACCATTTGGAGCTAAAATAACCTTTTTTTATAAACAATTTAATAGATATATTTGTATTAATATGGATTTTATTCTAGATACAAAAAAAGACACAAATAAATTAGATTGAGCATGAAAATTCCAATTAAATCGAGTTCCAGCTGACTTTTTTCGTAGCAAATCGTTTTGCGGTTTTATTTTTTGCTTTTGAAATGCTTGCAAAAATCCCGAAGAAACAACGAGCGAATAATATACAAGAAGGAAACCAACGAAATTAATTTACTCTTTCAGCATTTAGCTTGTTTATCTGCGAACCGGGCTCATGTATCTATATGTATGTATCGGCCATACTCAAAACCCCCGCACAGCACCCAAAAAAAAAAATCATTCCCTAAAAAAAAACCAACTGAGATAAACACATGAAAACACACAATATTAATATGCCTTTGTAGTGTAGAAATGTAGCCAAGGTCAAGGGCCGTACAGCCCCCCATGACCTAGTACAAAAACAAAGCGAAAGAGTGCCCCAGCACGCGCCTCTTTTTCCCCTCTTTTTCACTCACATACTCGTATATATTTGCCCAAAAATCTAATTTTATACTCGTAATTTTTGCGGCTCTTTTGCTTCTTGTTTGGTTTTTATTTTGGCAAAGCACCGAACGCGAAAAGTTTTATTTCATTAGCTTGTTTATTTTTGGCCAGAAAACGAAACGAAATTTTAATTTTTCTTCAGTCCGTTTGCGTTATTATCTCGCACACTTGTCTTGGCCTCTTGATTGCTGCCCCTTTTGATTGCTGGCTTTATATTGTATATATATAGATATAATATATAGCCTGCAGGATGTGGGGGCGATGAGTGTGTGCGATCCTCATTTAATGATGGACATTATGGCTGTAACCGGGCTCGTAAAAGGAATTAATTATAGTTGGCTCTGGCCACTTGAAAGTGTTGTAAAAATGTTTACGACTCCTCCGTCCAATCCGTTTGATTCTCGCTTCCCATCATGGCCTGTGTGATTGACTCCCGGTTGATTGACATGGGATCAGGGAGGCAATATAAACATATATCCAATCGGTGTGGGTGACGACAGGAATTATGCTTAAGTAATGCACCCTGGCATGTGCCACGGGGCGTATGGGCAATCTCTGATGATAGGCTGGGGAAATCATTTCAACTAAGACCAATAAAACTTACACTTTATGGCGGTAATCATTTTGTGAATTATTGCCAGCTGTCCCACATTTCGTTGCAATTATTAATCTGAATACATTTGGTTAATGAAAAATGTATTCTTAACTGAATTTTGCCAATTATTATTACAGTTTGCAGTTCATTAAAGCAATAAACTTAGGCATTAGGAGAAATTTCTTAATATGTTGCAAGCTATCAAACAAATGTAATATAAATACTCATTACTTCTTCAAAAATGTCTTTTAAAATTGCTTTGTTTTCAATTGTGGAATTTACACTTAAATATTTCACGTAATCATTAGCTGTTAAAACCAAAATCTGACTTTTGTCCTTACAGAATTTACTAATTTTTCCCATCTGTTACCAACAATTTTCCACAATTTGTTGGCCAGTAAAAATGTATTTTCTTGTTTCTGCTTAAAAATTATGACCTAATTATTTGTTGGTATTATTGCCAGCTGTTGGAGTTTTCATTGGAAATTACCATTATTATTACGAGTGTACTTCGAAGTTGCGACTAATTTTCCAAATTCGATTTGCATTGCTGACTCTTGGAAATTTCCAATTGAGTTTTCCCTTTTAACGCTTAATTAGAGCCAACAGCAGTTAGCTAAGCAACTTTTTAATTCCTGTGTCCGCCTTTCCCTTGGCTGGCCACGCCCACTCGCTGGCGGGGGCAAACAGATGTCTAAATTTATCGCACCGAGGCAATCAATAAGCGACCATAAAACTAATTGCGCCGTGTCTTGAACTAATTAAAGTCGCACAAACACACTCGGGCAGTAATTTGCCGAGCATTTCGAATTTTATTTTGCTCCTTTTTACCTCCTTAATACCCTTGCAAGGAGTACTTTAGCTAAGAAATATTATATGGCTTTTTTATTTCATAAAATTCCTTAGTTTTATGGAATTTGTATATCTTATAACTGAATAAATAATATTTTATGAAACTTAAAGCATAACTTAAAAAAGAAACCACATTTTCTAAGTTTTTAGAATCAAAAATAATTTGTAAATCGATTAAAATCGATATTAAGATATATTTGTTTTTATTAAAATTCGCCAAGTTATTACAATTTCTTCTTCAACATTTTAACGACTTTATGTCGTAGTCACCAGAGAAAAACTTAAGACATCATTGAAATATAATGTTTATTAAAACATTAATTCCATTTATTGATTAATTAAATTTGTTAACAAGGGTATACAATCATCAGCTTCCTTTTTTCCTTACTTTTATTTGCTTCTTATGCTTCCTAGAGAGGAACTTGAGCTCGCGTTGGTGTATCCTGCGAGTGAGTTAGGCCAAGTTCGGTTCGTTTGAGCTAAGTAATTTTGAGGCGGAAACTGGCAATTTCCGCTTGCCGTTGCCACACTCGCGCCCACTTACACACACTTGCCCACACACACACCCGCCTGTACTTGTGCACGCGCGCACTTGGCCGAAAAGCGCTTGCTGCCATTTTTATTTGGCCAAAAGTCCGAGTCAACGAACTAAGCGGACTTAGGACAAAGTTTGCGTGCTTAAGCCAATGATGGAGTAGGGTAGCCAAAAGTCGAACTTATTATAATAGTTTTTGTAAATAAAAAGAAGTTTAAGATCTTAAACGAAATTTCTTGATTTAATACCCAGTTCTGGCGGTCAAGAAAGTTTTATACGATTTGTTTAAGGTTCTTAATTTGTTGTTAAAGTCATATTTTAGTTTCGAGAGATCTTTGCATATATTTATACATTTTAGATTATTTATATTTAAAAATATAAATGTCATTTATAAGATTTCTTGGAAAATCTCTATTCAAATTTGCTTTATAAATGTTTAATTTGATTTATTTAGTGAAGCTCATTTTGTTTAAAGATTATTAACTGAATTATATATATAAAATTGAACAATAAATCAATAAACTTTTCTTATTTCTATAATACAAAATTAAAGTGAAAAATTTTAAGTGAAAATTAACCCAAACAATATTTCTTTTGCTTACACATTTATACAATTTTGTAAAATAAACACATTTCCATGATTATTTCCTATTATTACTAATTGTATACATTTTAAATGATACAAAAAAGTCAAGAAAATTATATTAAAACAAGTAAAAAGTTCCGGTAATTATTTACTTCCTTTCCTCAATAATAAAAACCAAACAAAAACCCATGAAGAGAAGACAAAATTAATAATTAGCATTATCTTTGTTCCGGCGGTGTGACCTCGGTAAATCTAAATAAATTGCGGGTCCTTTAAAACAGAAATTAAATTTAATACAACGCGAATAACGGCGAGCAAACAAAAAGCGGTCAACAACAACAACAAAACAAAAAAAAACACCAACAAAAAACGGAAACTTATTCAAATTCAAGCGCGCGGTGGCCTAAAAAACAACAACAAATCAGATAGCAAAGAGGGAGGCAATCAAATACAGACACAGAGGCACACTCGCACACACACACACACCCACACAACAACAACAACAATTAGAAAAATCCAACAACAATAACCACACCACCATCACCACAAGTTCACCATCAACCCACCAGAGTCGCACCACCGAAACTCACCATGAATTTGATGTTCCGCAAGAACTTCCGCGAGGGGGCGAGCAAGTCGGGCGGCGGCGGCGGCAAGCTCCAATCGAAGGCGAACCGGACGAAGCGTTCAAGGGACATGGGTCTCGTCCAGCAGCCGGAGGAGATCCACTACAGGACGCATCTCTTCTTCTCACCCAACCGGCCCGGCTACGATGTGGGCGAAGGTAAATTCGTTTGCAAAGCGTTCGCCTTGCCAAAAAACAACAACCACAGCAAGAGCAAAAGCACAGCAACAATAGCAAAGAAAAAAAAAACAGCAAACACAGCAGCAGCAACAACCAAAAGCTAAAGCAAAGAACAGTAGAACATCGAAAGAGTGAACGGGGAATATGTTTGTGTATATGTTATGATAGTTAAAGAGCAACCAAAAATATATTTTCATTAGAATTTTCCTTACAAAAGTAGTCTAGTACATTTTTAAACAATTTTCACTTTGTTTTAGCTTATAAATAAAATAAAGGCATTGTTTACATGTTAAATTACAAATTGTTTTAAAAGATATAGGTTTTTAATGAGAATATAAGAATGAAACTGTTTCTTTATAACCATATAGAGAAGGGCCACTATTTCTGGGAGTAATATAATTTATATTTTTACAATTTAGTAAACCTTAAAGTTAAAAGATATTTTAAGACAGATAAATAAAGAGATTACTCTCTTAATAGTTTTTATAGTTTTTATATCAATATATAATATAACGTTCTTTAAAGTCATATTAAAAATCTGTTTTCTAAAAAAAACTAGTTGGGAGTGACTATACCTGTTTATATTAATCAAAACTAATTATTTACTCGTATACCTTTCATAACAAAATTCCAATTTTCTTTCAAGTGTATGTAATTTTAATTAGAATTATATTATGTAATCTATCTCCGCGTTCACTCCTTCGACTGTACACTGTTCAACATTTTTGCCTAGCTCTCTCATTTCAATCATTCTCAAACATGTCCCATCTTTCGCCGCATTCTTTCTCCTTCTCCTCTCCTTATCCATCCCATCTCTCTATCTCTGTCTCTCTCTTGATTACTTTGATTCCTTTGTAGTCGCTTGAGCCTGGGCCTGGCTCTCAGTTACCTGTGTGCTCCATTAACCTGACATTTGCATTTCAGCCATTCTGCAAGGCATTCAATTGAAATGTTTCCATCAATTTTACTACCAACCAACAGCAGACAAGGTGAACGGGGACTGGACGGGAGGGGGGGTTAATTGCTGGTTAGGTTTAATTGAGGTTTCAATATTTATGAATGGCAACAGTACAGGTGTAACCATAATTGAATGGTGAAGAAGATCTCAATTGAATTTAATTTGCGGGTAGGCGAACGGTATAACGAGTTTATTAGGCACTGAAAAGATTTCAAATGTTTAAATAAAAGCTTAATTAAAGCGGATTAAGTGGGAAATCAAATAAAAAAAGAAAAAAATAAGTCCGCCCGAACAGGGACTTGAACCCTGGACCCTTGGATTAAAAGTCCAATGCTCTACCGACTGAGCTATCCGGGCATATGATTGTTCATGGATTTAATACCATTTTTAAATAAGAACCAGCCCAAAAGTATGCCAAGCAAAAAAGGCAAGACATTGAATAATCCATAAATACACTTTCCTATCTATAGATTATTTTTGAAACGAAATCGAAATTGATTTTGAAATTATCTCTTGTTAAACTTTTTGGCAAAATATTAAATTATCAGTTATTTTAGTGAATTATCTGATTGTGGGGTTTCTTGAAATACCTTTTTTGGCTCGTCTATATTTATATATGAGTGCGATAATGAAATATACTATACTTTTGTTTACAATATGTTGGTTTTAATACGTTTTAAGTGGGAAGCATATTTGTGGGTTAATAAATCTTAGAGATTTTCTTTATAAAGGCGACAAAAATGGTATAAAATAACATCAAAATGGGGAGTTTAACTCATTTTCTTATGATTATTAACAGTTTACCTTTGAGATATCTTAATTAACTTTTAAACAACATTTTTAGGAGTTTTCCTTGGTTAAAAATAACTTTATTTCCTAGATAGGTTTCAGTTAAAATAGAAAATAATACACCCTTCATGCTTTACTAACCCCCAGTCCCGAAATTCTCACCTGTTAATGGAAATTATTTGCCATCGAAGCATCGCTTCCGCCTTCTAAGCTCTGCCTTGAAACGTGTGTGTGTGTGTGTCTGATATTTGAGTGTGTGTTTGTAGGTGAGTGTGTGTGTGTGTGTGAGCATCAGCTAATCTTCCAGTTTCCAGTTGGCTTGGCTTAAAGGGCACCGTGCGCACACACAGAAAGCAAATGCGAAACGCGTATGTAAGTTACTATTTGATTTCCCCTTTAACAATTCGTATATATTCCGCCAGCGGCAAATGGCCTTGAACTTAAGCCAAGCCTTAAGGCCCAAGGTCAATGGAGTTCTTAGCAGCGGCAGAGCCTACTAACCCACGAAACTGATGAATGTGTCTAGTTTTGGCCCAAAAGCGAGACTTATTGAGAACGAAAAATTCTACAAACGAAAAGGAACTTAGACCCTGGCCCGCACCCCTTCTTTGCACTTCATATCAGTAGTTGGGTCGATTTTTGGGGGTTTGGGAACTAGCCTATAAGGAAACTTTATAAGGGAATGTGAAATTGTGGTATTTTATTATGAGAAAAGTTATAAATAAGTTATAAATATTATACATTTTTACTTTGCTAATATGAAGTTATGCTTTAAAAGATAAATTATCAAATTAAATAAGGGGAATAAATAATAAATTAACAGAGAGGAGAAAACAATAAATTAAATAATTAATTTCTAAGAAAAATCCTTCATCTTCCTCGTTTTATTTTGAGAAAGAAAGTGTAATCCTGTAATATATATATATTATTTGAGACTGATCCCTGAGCAGTTAAAGAAATATAGTGGGTTTCTCCGCCCACAGAATCGACCCAATCCTTCTCCAGCACACACACACACACACACACTACTGATACTGATAATGATATTCTCCTGCACCCTCCATTTTCCGCCCCCCGTTTTAAGTTGTTCTGTTTGCTGTGTGTTTTGAGTTTTGCGTTTTGTGTGTGCATATAAAGTATCGACAGAATCCAATTGCAGAACGATGTAGCGCCCTGTCAGGCATACCGAGCACACCGATCTCGAGCAACGCTCCCTCGCTGGCGCTGCCTGGGAACCTGCCCTACGAGCTGGACATGCCGCAGCCGCTGGTCGACCGCCGGCCGTCCGTCTCCCTGATGCGTTGGAATAGCAGCGGACCGGGTACGGAGACCACCAACAGTGCCGGCAATAGCCAGATACGCCTGCAGCAGCAGCAGCAGCAGCTAGAGCAGCAGCAGCAACTACATCAGCAGCTACAGCAACATTACTTGGCAACTGCAACAGCAGCTGCAGCAGCAGCAACAACAGCAACGAGACTGGGGTACGCTGATGCAACGGTGGCCACGGCAACAACCACATTGCTAGCGGCCGCGGCTGCAGCCACGCGGCAAGGTTTGAGTCCTGACACACACAGTACCCCCTGAGTCCTCTGAATCTGAAACGATCTGATGTGATCTCAACTATAGTTGTTGTTGTTGCTGCCCAAAAAAAAAAAAAAAAATCGAACAAAACTAATGTCATAATGCCAGCCAGCTCACACGAAACCCCAAATAAGCAGGGCTGCTCACCCAGCTCACCCGAGGGACCCAAGCAAGCTTCGTTTGTTAACCGAATGTCTTGGGCCTCTCGCGGTTTGTGTATGTGCAGCTCTGCCTATAAGTACCCACACTGAAGCACTCGAACCCAACCCCAATTCCAAAGTTTTCCAGTTCCAAAATCCCCCCCAAGAAAATGCCTCTAATCCCACTGAAAGTTCCTCCACCTCTAATGAACGTTGCACGTGTTGTATGTAGCTAACCTCAATCGAGTATCTTCTACTGTTGCAAGTTCTGTCTTGTTTCCGTGTTTTCACATCCTTTTCTCGTTCCTGATTGTTCGTGATACTACACATTATATAATACTGAAATAATAACGAAAATACTGAAAGCTAGACATGTTCTCGGAGACGCTTGAAGCTTGGCTCTTGCTTTCAGTATTTTGCCGCCAGCTTCCGGGGAATCACATGCACTAAAAGGGGAGTTTCGTAAAACTCCCATAATCTAGCTTTTAATCTCTGCTTACCAAGGATCTTAAGCTGCAGCCTCTAACAGAGCTTTTCAGTGATCAGCTGCCTTCAAGGATCATCATTATTTTTTTAGAGTGTTGTAATTGTCATCGACAGCTTGCCGAAAGCTAATACGTTTTGATGTACTTTTAATAACTAAATGGCTAACTGTATCTGTGACTTAATTTTGAGTTTGTTTCTAATGATATCTTACTGTGATTTCCAGTGAACTTTGGTGGTGGTGCCAACTCGGGTGTGACACGGGCGGAACCCATCTCGCTGGCCACCTTGGATCGCGACTGTTTCATCATTCCCGTGCATAGTGTGGATCGATTTCTGCCAGCTGGTATACCGGTGAGTATTTACAATGGCAAACATTTTTCAAATTGCCTGAAAACATCCAAAATCTGAATAAAATATTATTTATTATATTATATTATATTCTCTGTTCAATTGAGTAAATAAAACTCAAGTCAGAAGGTTCTTTACATATTTCTTAGACTGATTTCTAGCATCATTTTATTGTAACAAGTATTGACTAGTGAGTGCAAGCGAGTCACTAGAACTCCCATAAAAAAAAAAAACATTTTTACAATAAATTGATCTTTAAAATTGAATGGAAAGATACCAAGCCTCTCTAATAATATAATATAATAATATAATCTCTAAGATTATATAAAAGATATAAAGTATATTTTGTATTACATTTTCAGCTGCCCGCTCTAAATGCTGAGGGCAAGGCGATGAGTCCGCTGAGTGTGCTGGAAGTCTCTGATCCCAAGCTCTGCATCCTGGTGCATTTGATGAGTCCTTTGGAGGCGATTGATCCGGTAATGGAGTCGCCACTCTCCCATCCGCTGCTCAAGCAACGCTCCATAGCCGCCGAACTATTGACGGAAGTGCAGCAGGCCAACACAGCTGTGGGCGGGATGTTGTTGGCCAATATGGAAAAGAGCTGTGAGTCTACTTTTATTATTCAATTAAGAGTTTGTGAATAAAGTTCTTAAGTAGCCCAAGTTTTGTAAGCTAAATCTTAATGATTTTGTATTTTGGTAAGTCTTGTCGTATAAATGTTTATACTTACTCTTTTTGTTATTTGTTATTCACTTTCATTTCTTGAATTTATTGATTAAAATATTAGTTACTAATTCTCTTCTTTACCTCCTCCCCAGCCGAATTCCCCTTCATCTCGTATTACCTGATCAACACGCTGCAAACGGATCCTTCCAACTTCTATGCCGGCCTGCGCGTGTCCTCGCTGTCCAAGTTCGAGCCAAAGGCCCTCAAGTGAGTGCTTCTCGAGAGCTCAAGCTATTGCCGAGTCCTGGGAAATTGCCTATTTATTTTCCAATCTCGATGCCGATTCATTCGCAGATACACTGCCGCCCACACCCTGGACCTGTACAGCGAGGTGGCCGCCATTTGCCGGCCGCCATTGGTCCTGCCCTCCAATGAGGCTGGAAGCTTCAAGAAGACACAGACCGCGGCCACCGGCTACATTATTAGTGTGTTCAAGGTGGGTTTGCTTGCTACACCCCCAAAACGGTGGAGTTGCACGAATACGGGGGAAAATGGAAAAGTTTCATGAAAAATTCAATTTTAATTCCGCAGGTTTTTGAGGGCGACGATGGCGAACGATTCGAAAAGAATTGGCTCTACTGGACAGGTGCCCGGATGCTGTACAGGTAAGGTGGCGGAAATATATATAAGTTCGCTCTGATGGCTCCACTGA
Organism: Drosophila parvula; assembly: GCA_018904695.1. Lineage (NCBI taxonomy): Eukaryota > Metazoa > Arthropoda > Insecta > Diptera > Drosophilidae > Drosophila > Drosophila parvula. The sequence goes on along the minus strand of JAEIIG010038210.1, from coordinate 40,880 downwards.
TTGCTGCTCCATTGTCCCCACTCCCCACCCCCCATATTGCAGGTACCTGCCACGTGCCGCGGGCCTGAGGCGCATCGCCCTGCACAAGAGCACCTCGCAAAAGGGCGACAAGATGTACCTGTTGGTGTGCGAGTGTGCCGACCTGCTCAAGGACATCTCGCTGGCCGCCTTCCTGATCCCGGCGCTGCGGGCTCGACTCTGCGGCTACACGGGACTCTATCGACCAATACAGGCCTTCTAGTCGCGCCAACTTCAACTCCTGTACATAGCTAAAGGCTAAAACTAAAGCGAAACCAACACTGCAACTGCAACTGCAAAAGATGTGAAAGAAACTGCACCTGTTACACGTGATTTCTGATTCGATATATACATCTATATATATATTTACTAGGCCTAGACAGATTTTTAAAACTCTCTCTCAGCTCAGCAGCTCCGACTTAGGGCGGGGACCTTGACTAGGAGACAACTAGCTTAAGTAGTAGACAATATACTCAAGGTAAATCCATATCGTGTGCTAGATTTTTCTATAAATCATATAGAGGCAAGCCCAATAAATAGGACCATATCTAGTGTGAGTTGGTAGCGAGGAGAACTTCCATTTTAGCCACACCAAATAGAGATTCAGTGTATACCTATCATAGATATAATTCCAGCAGTTAAACACAATTGAAAAACGCTGAATTTTGCGCTGAAATGTAGGCTATGAGATCTGCAAACCAAAGTCAATTCTTAGCATACAAAAACAAAAAACAAAAACAAAAAACAAAAACGAAATAAGTCAGTTTGGGGGAAATTGTGTAAAATTGAATGGGTTTCAACCGAGGGATGGGGGAATCTAGCTAACTTTTGCCCAAATCTAACAGAAATCTGCCAAAGACATAAGCAAAACTTAAACTTAACTAACGAGTAAATCAAACAATTATTGAAAATTTCAATTTTTTTAAATCTAAGCGTACGCCAAATAGGACATTTTCAATACAAAAAAAGAACAATTTAACAATTTAATGCTTGGCTATAGCTTGCCACACATACACTCTAGAAAATATACCCTATATAATATATAATATATAATTAATAATTGTAAATAGTTCGGTGAACTTTTAAGGCACTTAATTCACACAAAAAACACAACAAACACACACACAATATTGTATTTGAGAAACATTTATAATTTTGCACAATACCAACAGAATCAAAAAGTGCTGTGATAATTAAACTAAAGCAGAGCAGAGCCACAAATAACCAGGATATGTAAGGACTAACACAGGCAACAATAGAACTTCATTTCATCCGCTCAAAGACAATATCATTTTTAGCTGCCATGGAAATTAAAAAAAAAACAAGGTCTCTCTCTGGCTTACATATATTTTCTCCCAAATTAATACGATTATTTAGATATTTAGACCTTACAATGAAAACAGAAAACTTTCAAAGCTTATGCTAAGCCTAAGGCCTAAGGAAATAATTATAATACTAATAATTACCAAATGTTTAAACAATTTTTGTCACAACTTAAGCTACAAGCTTGAAGCCAATAACAATAAAGCGTAAAATTAAAATAAAGTTTTAGGGGATTCCTTCAGCCGAATATGTTGTCGAACAAGTAGCCGCCCCGTGGACTCTTGATGTCCGCCTGGCGTTTTCTGTGCAGGATGTAGGCCTCAAACTTTTGACTTTGAAGAGGCCCCCAGTTGGCAGTGGGCTGCATGGCCATTCGCAGTTTCTGGATAGGAAAAAATGAATATATAATTAATATATAAACCTTAAATAAATCGTACACTTCACTTACACTGCCAAAGCTCTTGCCCGGCTGCTGAAAAATCGTGTACACCGCCCAGAAGGGCAGCTGCAGCACTCCCAGTCCCCAGATGATCCAACCCGCCATATAGTATGCCGGGGGATACTCCACTCCACGGTAGGTCAATGGCTCATAACTGCATAACATGTAGACCAGGACGAGGAACATCAAGCCCGGCGCCACAACGGCCCAGCAGATGCGCCAGTAAAAGCTGGTCTTCACATTCAACATGAACTCAATGTCACTGCAAATGCGCTTCACTCCATAAATCCAGCCCACAGCTAGGAGTTCGGCAATGGCCAGAACCAAGGCAATGAAGGTGCAGCCATAAAAGTCCACCAGGTTCAGCACAAACTGGCCACCCGGTGTCATGTACACCAGGCCGCAGAGGAACCCAATCACAGAGGCTGCAACGGCCAGCAGCCAGTGTGGCAGGTGAGTGAAGCGATCCTTGACCACGTTGATCACACCGCTGGTCATGCCAATGTTCGAGCCGATGCCCAATACCAGCAGCATGAAGAAGAACAGCACCGCAAACAGTTGGGGCAAATAATTAAACTTGGCAATGGCCTCCGGATAGGAGATGAAGGCCAGACCAGCGCCGCCCTTAACCACCTGCGAGATGTCCTCGGTATTGGTCTCATGGGCCAGGTTGCCCAGTATCCCAAAGATAATGCAGCCGGCCAGGATGGAGGTCAGCGAATCAATGGTGGTGATGATGATCACGTCTCTGAAAGGATATATATATTCCCTCGGTTATCTTGTAAAGGTTGTTTTTAGAACGCTTACTTGTGCACATTCTTGTGGAAATCATTGAAGGAGGCGTACATGACCAAGGTGCCGAAGCAGATGGCTAGCGAGAAGAACATCTGGGTGATGGCCGCATACCAGACATGTGGATTCAGTAGCTGCGACCACTGTGGCTCCAGGAAGTACACAATTCCCCGCCAGGCTCCCGGCAGGGTCACTGCCCGGATTAGCAGTATAAACATGATCACATAGGGAAACAGGGCCAGAAAATATGAGGCCTTGCCCGAACTACGAATGCCTTTGCACAGAATTGTGCCAATAATCAGCCAGGTGGCCATGAGGCACAACACCAGATCCCAGCTGGGCGTCCCCAGGCCATTCTCATCCAAGTTCTCCGGCTCCCTGAGTACTGTTCGCCTGCAGGAAATTAATAATTACTTAGGGATCTCTAAGAGGCATTCAATACCCACGTAAAGAACAGCTCCGCGGAGGATACGCCATGCACAATCGAGGTGTCATTGGCGGCAGTTGCTCCTGTGGCCACACAATTGCTGCCCCATTCCACTAGGCAGTAAGTCCAGGGCAGGACCTCTCCAAAACTGGCCACCAAATACCTAATGGTGAGGGCCATAATGCAGGCGTAGTACGTGGTGGCCAGAGCAGTGGAATACACCTGACCATAGGCTATGCCTGCAAGGATATTCGATCGATTCGGAGTCCTTCAAGATCATAATCTCAACGTTTAATACCCACCCTTCATGATAGGCGCCATGTCGAAGGCCTTTATGCAGCCCCTACTCGAAAACTGGCCAATGATCACCTCCAGATAGTATACTGGTCTCCCAATCAACAGGAGCACTATCACATAAGGAATCAAAAAGGCACCGCCACCATTTTCCAAGGCTATGAAGGGAAATCGCCAGACATTTCCCAGGCCAACGGAGAGGGCGATACAGGAGAAGAGGAACTCCACACCTTTGCTCCACTGATCCCGCTGGCCGGAGGACTCCGATGGCACTTCTTCGCAGTTAATGGTTAGCTAAGGGATCACAGGATTAATCAGTTTCAGAATTAATCGATCCCCCAGTACACTCACTTCCTCGCCTCCGGTTGTGTATACTACAGAACTGAATCCAGTGTTCGCTTCTGCCTTATCTGTCCCAGATCCCTGGGGCTCTGCCATGCTTTGTCCCAGTTTTTGGTACTCTGCATCATCCATAGTGTCGGATTAGAGCTGATTTAAGGTATAAGACAGTAAATGAAATGCAGGCAGTGGACAACACAGAAGCTTAGGTGCAACTAGGTGAGTAAACACAAACAAATAACAGGTTAAAGGTGTTCCCATCCTGGCCAAAACTCTACAAGAGAATTGTGACTCCTTGTAGCTGGATTAGCTCCCATTTGATACATTTTAAAACATTTAAATCCCATTTCCAGTAGGTTATGGATTAATCCGATTATTCGCTTGTCTTTTAGACAATTAATTAAGTGTGATTCCTCCAAGCTATCTCTTGCATTTACAATTTATGTGCTTTGCTGCGGTTTGCTGATACGTTAAATTGCAATCAAATTGGAGGGTTCAACGCTACCATAAATCACACGAAATGAAATGTTTACCCTGTTGCCCATTTCTTGAACCAAGGTGTGTCCAAAGACATATTAGAATCTGAAGAATCGTCTGAAGAATCGTGTCTTCTTATCTGCCTGATTGTCTCTGTCTACTACAGAGTGTCAAGATTTAAATTTAACAGCCAGACGATGAAAGTTTGTTGGTCCAAGCTTAGGGTTAGATTCGGGTGTCCCATTCTTGGGCAGGAGGGTGATTATCTTATCAAAATATGCCGGATTTAAACTGTAAACCCGTGGGGCAATTTATCCTTTTATCTCTCTCAAACACGCACTATTTAATGTATAACCAGCACCACACACAACACACACTCTTAATGTATAGACACTTTTTGAACTTACGCCTAAAATTTTGGAAGATGAACCGTTCTTAACAAGCTGCCGGACGCGACTAACTGGCGATCTGTAGATTATCTACTGGGAAACCTACGAAGTCATAGCCGAAGCAGCACAAGCAGAGGCAGATTCCTCATCATTCTCAGTTTTTTAAACGTGGAACCTAAGTTGGCTTAGAGATTTATAGAAGTAGAATATGCTACACCCAGAAAAAATCATTAGCCGAAAAGACTTGAATATTTATGATACTCCAAAAAAAACATTGATTAGGGATAGGGAATACTGAATAAATATTAGGCCTACGATTCACCTAAAAATATGTTTTTTAGGCAATATGGGTGTCTTCTAAGGATTTTAGAAGCCCTAGGGAGCATTTCCCAATAGATTTTATAATTCCCAAGTCTACAAATCCGATTTGAACCTCTTTATTTCAGTAATTGCCGCAACCCTGCCCTAAAAATGCGAATCACTTTAATTAACTGTCCCAGATTCCGATTCCACCGAACCAATCAATTAGCAGTCGGCTAAGCGATTCATCATGCCGCCGCCCTAAACAAGCATTGTCCAGTTTCTAAAAGAATTAACTATATTGGAGTACTACTATATATATTGGATTAGTGCAGTAAATTTTATATACAGTATGTGTGCGAAGTTTGCCAGATAGAACAATAATAGATGAGGCCAAAAAAGTTTGCAGAAGAGGGTTCTTCAGAGGAGGGCTTAGTCTAATTGACAAACATGGCTTGGGCTTGGTTTCTCCTAGAAAAAAACGTTAAATAATTATATTAACTTAAAAAGGAAACCGTTGCACTCACAAATACTGTTTCAGTTGTGAAATTTTCAACAGCATGCTGGCACTGCGCTCTGCCTGCTTGGTGCGCATTAAGGCATTTCGCGACTCCTGCTCCTCCATCAGCCTGATAATGTTCTGCTGCTTGGCCACAGTCTCCTGTGTATCCTTCAGGGATCGCATGACATTGGAGAACTCATCATTCTTCTCGGCTAGTTCATTGGTGAGCTATGACAATACAAAGAGTCGGCATGAGAAGAACACAGGACTTTGAATAAATCCCACCTGGTTGATCTGAGTATTTCTTTCGCCCACTTTCTGGAACATCTCTTGGAATTTCTCCTTAAAATGCCGCTCGCTCACCTGCAGTTCGAATATCGCATCCGAACGGGTGGCCAGCAACTGATGAGTGGCATCGAGTTGTTCCTTCATCAAGTCTAACTCCTTGCGCATCTGCATCTCAGCCTGCAAGTGGGAACTGACCTTCAAGGTGGCTTCTTTCAGCTTATCCTGCAGGTCGCTGATTGGGAAATTAGATTTAATTTAGATTTTCTGAGCAGAAACTCACCTTATATTGACATCAGTGGCCTTCTCCAACTTCATTTCCGTTTCTTTGAGACGGGAACACATTTGGTTATAGCTAAAATGTTAGATATAGTACAGATATTTTACAGTCTCTTTTCTAAGAAGAAAATACTTGGAACATACTTGCTTCTTGCAGACCGGAGATGCGATTTTAAATTTTCCAAGGACTCATCATTTTCTTTCTTGGCGGCTGTGAGCTCATCCAGCCGAAGAGCCTTCTTGAGGGACAGTTCCTCGCTGAGTTGTAGCTTTTCCTTCAGTTCAACGATAATCTGATCACGAAGAGCCAGCTCAACGGTCAACCGCTTCTCCCTCTCATTACTAGTAGGCTTGAGAGCTAAAAACTCACGGATATCGTTTCGGAGATCCGGTGAATCTCCCTTATCCTCTCGCTCATCCTTAAAGACCTTGAGCACAAACTTGTAGTCACCTGGCAGCTTCATACCCTGCTCGTCCATTAAGCGGAGCTTCTGCATAAAATCCTTCTGCCTATCCTCAAGCTTCTTTTGCATCTCAATGACCTGCACAAGGTGCTGTCTGGACTGGAAGGGCATGGCTGCATTGGCCTTTGGCCCAGCTGCAATAAGGAAACCCGGTCATGGGATTACACAAATCAAGCAGAAGGTGACACTTACTTGAGGGTGTCCGCTTGGTGCCAGGCCTTGGGACAAGGAGTTCCTTGGAGGTTTCCGAATCCATCTTGCCATCCTGTTTCCTAGGTTGAGCAGCAGTAGAGGCGGATAGCGATGGCTTATGAACCTGAGTATGTTACATTAATGGGAAGCTTTTAACCACAAGATTTTCACTTACCGAATTTACTGAAGACTTTTCCCGAACCCGAGGTATTCTCGACCTCAATTCGGAGGCCTTGTTGCCTAAGATTATCGTCATTAAAGTGATGGATAAATTCGAGTTGAAGCCTTGAACTTACCTCGCACTGTCTCTGCCATGGTGGCTTCCGAAAGGTATGTGAAATAAATATTATACACGGTTAAATTTTCTGTACTTAACTGTAATAAAACAAGATTTCCGGGCAAATAAATTTCGACAAAAATTAAAGACCTTCGGAATGTGTTCTTACAGTACAAAATAATGTTCCAAATAGTTTCGAGTCTAGAAATAAACTAAGAACGAGTTGAAATTTAATTTTTAATTTCCTTTAGAAGAGACAAGGCCCACTGTGTCCAGTGTTCTCCAAACTATTTGTTTAGAAGGGTTGTGTATCAACAAAAAAGCTAATGAAAGCCAATGGAGAAAGACATCAACAAATGCGAATTGTGGAATGAAAAGCAAGTCGTGCTAAATGGGAATTGAATATAATACAGAGCCCCCATCGGGGTTCTCTGTCTCTGTCCTCTCTTTATATTGCTCTTTATAATCCACTCACCCTTCTATACCGATGCACGTCGTCAGTCCAATAATCGCCTCGAGGGAAATTTGCATTCAGTTGCTGTTCGAGTGCGTTCCGAGTAGGTTCTCCAGTTAGAAATAGTTCCTCCGCTCTATAGATCCATCTGTGAGGTTCTTTACTTCAATAAGGAGGCCCAAAATCTTGTGAAATATGTGTAATCTCAGCTAGTTATTAGGTTTAAAATTGAAATCACTAATTCAAATCTAAAAACATTATGAAGTGAAAGTGTAACGTCCCTAATTGATTGCATTATTCCAAAGTGAAGCCCTAAAAGTGCCTTTAATGATGATATATCTATGGGAATGGGGTATAGTTTTTTTTTGGTCTCTCTCTCGCCTCTATAGGGGGCTGTTATTTTGCTCACTTTTGCTGTAGACAGACGGCGTGTTTTTCAATTGAATTTAATCAGTGACGTAGCGGCTCCATATTATATATACGCTATGCCAACCGATTTTCAAGGGGTAAACAACCACGCCGCCTTGTTCAAGTTCCGCATGGCAATTGCGCTTGGCTGTCGAAAGGAAATGGAAAGTGTATATATGTCATATCTGATATGATAGATATCTAGTAAAGCTATCTCTAGTTGAAGGCTACTGCCACGAATTCAAGTTCAGTTCCAAAACTACCCCCAATGGCTGCCATTGACATTCGATACGATGGCGGATAATTAAGACAATTAAGTGCATTGAAAATGGTGGCCAGAAATAGTTTTCCCTCAACCACGTGGCTGGGATGCAAAGCGAATCTAAATTTGTGTTTCGATTTCATAATCTTTCAGTATTTCGCAATGCGAGCTTTGGAGTGTTTGTTGTGGCTGCTGGCTCTGGCCAGGACTTTACCCCAGATCGAGGCTTGTAATAGGGTTCCCTTGGGAGTCACTGCAGCCAAGTCACCGGTGGACGATAACTACGTGCTGGCCGTAGCTGGAAATGCCCAGACTTATATACCCGGACAGAAGTACAATGGTTAGTTACTCAATTTAATATAATCAGTTATCTTTGTTATCTCAGCTCTGGCTCCTTGTAGTTACCCTCAGTGCCTACTCGGGTCAAACCTTTGTCAGCTTCATGCTGGCCCTCGATGTGGAGACGGGCGACAGCGGTGATGATCCCAACGCTTTGGGCACTTGGGAGATTAGCGATCTTGCGGAGACCCGCTTCAGTCCACGCTGTGCCAATCTGGTGGAGAACACCAACACGAATGTAAAGACCCGCATAGAAGTGGTCTGGGTGGCACCATCGAGTCCAGGACAAGGCTGCATTCTGTTAAAGGCAACGGTGATGCAGCATCGCGATGTCTGGTTTATGGACGATGGGTTCCTCACGAAGCGCATGTGCGAGGAAGAGGCGGATGATATTGATACACAGCCCAGCATTGTGGATCCCTGTTGTGCCTGCGATGAGGCCAAATATGAGGTGGGTTTCTGCATCAAGATATAACTTTTAATTTATTGAGTTAAAATTGGATTTTTCTTCCCCACTCCAGCTCACCTTCGAAGGGAAATGGTCACGGCACACACATCCCAAGGACTTTCCAGCAAATAGCTGGCGCACCCGGTTCAGTGACATTATAGGCGCCTCCCACACCATCGACTACAGATTCTGGCAGTATGGAGAGCTGGCCAGTGAGGGTCTGCGAGAGGTGGCGGAGCACGGTTCCACGAGGACACTGGAGAGTGAGCTCAAGGATCAGAGCGAACACATCCGGACAATCATAAAGGCCCGGGGTATCGCGTATCCGAATGTCACGGGCAAAACATTTGCTGTTTTCCGTGTGGACTCCAATCATCACTTGATATCGTTGGTCTCCATGGTGGATCCGTCGCCGGACTGGATTGTGGGTGTTTCCGGACTGGAACTGTGCCTGCCCAACTGTTCGTGGGTGGAGAATAAGGTGCACAATCTGTATCCCTGGGATGCGGGCACGGACAGTGGGCCTTCTTATATGGTAAGTTACTCTAACTTATTTCGGAAGCTTATAAATTAATCCTAATATGTTCTTCAGTCTGCGGATCAACCCCAAGTTCCCCCGGACGTGGTCCGTCGCATCAAGTCCAACTTCCCCAATGATCCGCGCTCTCCCTTTTACGATCCCACTGGAGCCGACATGAAGCCCCTGGCCACCTTGCACATCAATCGGCGCCGGCTCTACGAGAAGAACTGCGAGTACACTGACTGTGAGTAAATCCTAGATCCTTTATTATTAAATATAATTAAGTCCCAAATCCCTTGCCACAGCGAAGCAGTTGCCGCCGGAGTGTGCTACTCATTCCTGGTCCAGATGGGATGAATGCACCACCAAGTGCGGACCCGGCAAGCAGTACAGGATCCGCGAGTTCAAGAATCCTGCGCTGGCCACGGTAAGGATTAGTTTTTAATACAGAAAAAATCCCCGGTTACATTATCCTTGACCCTTAAACAGCGTTGCAACAATGCCCTTCGCGAAGAGAAGAACTGCGTGGGACGTCAGTGTGCCAGCTTCAATGAGGAGGCAGCCGAGGCAGCTGAGCAGGAGGCGGGCGGTGCTCCTCCTCCAGCCGGTCACAATGATCCGCAGTGTGGCCTGTCCGAGTGGACCGAGTGGTCCTCCTGCACGGTGACCTGCGGCACTGGTGAGATGACACGATCGCGTCATTACCTCAACAAGAAAGCCAAGAAGAAGTGCCAGAAGGCGAGCAGGGCGCGCCTGCACGAAACCAGGATCTGTGAGGCCATGGAGTGTGGCGGCGACATCGAGAATGGAGGCGGGGATGCGGGAGAGCCAGGGGAGGAGCAGGAAGGCGGCGGCGATGAAGGCGGATCCGCCGAGAAGCGTTCAATCTTCCGGAACTTTGAGAGCTACAGCCAGCACCGAGAGGACTATATACCGCCCGTTTGCGGGGTCACGCCCTGGTCGGAATTCTCGCCCTGCCTGGGACCATGCGGTGGTAACGGCCGACGGCAGCGCATCCGTAAGGTGTGGAACAATAACCAGGTGTATGGAGTGACTGACCCCAATGACGACGGGCAGGATCCCTGCCGGCACATCAAGCTGCACGAGGAGGTGAACTGCACGAATCCCAGCTGCGACACCATAGTGCCCGGCTTCTGCTACGACGAGCTGGTGGAGAGTCCCTGTCGCGATAGCGATGTGACCAACTATTGGTACTACGACCATGTGAGCGACCATTGTGCCATCTACTGGTCGGATCGCTGCGATGTCAACAAAAACAAGTTCAAGTCGAAGGAGGAGTGCGAGGACACGTGCCGCCTGCCCCGCCACAAGCAGGAGCTCCAGCATGACGGCCTGCCGCCAGTGGATTGCCTAGTGTCCGAGTGGGTAACCTACAGTTGCAATGCCACCTGCGGCGATGGTTATCAGTTGCGGACCCGTCGCGTCCTCCGGACGCCCAAGTACGGCGGCAAGCCCTGTCCCAAGCATTTGGTGCGACTGGATCGTTGCTACCAGCGTTGCGAGGACATGTACTCCATCAGTGGCCGTGGTTTTGGAGAGCGTCGGCATGTGGTGAAGGCTGTCCCTCAGCCGGAGCCGCGGGACGAGTGCCGCTACTCGGAGTGGTCCGCCTGGACGCCCTGCACCGCCAGCTGCGGCGATAATGCCGTGCGTCAGCGCACTCGCACCCTGCTCAACACGGATCTGAGCTACAAGTGCAAGGATCGGGTTCGCATGGAGAAGTGCGTGATGATGCCCTGCCTGCTCAGCAGCAACGACGAGCCGGAGAGGTGGTGATCGAGTTGGGAATCAAGGGGAATCTTCAGCTATAACAAGTATTAATTGTACATCACATATGTAATCGCAATCGTACGAATAATCAAATATATGAGATTACCCAAAGATTGGGCAGAGATCTATGGATATAAAGGTGGAATCAAAAGTGTAGATTAACCTTAAAAGGTCTCTATAGTTCCAAGATCATTTTTTCTTATCAAAGCCTCTTTCTAGCCAGGAAAACCCAAGAAGTAAATCGCTTTATTTCCGTCCCCCATCAGTTTGTCATTGACCCAGATCCATTGTATAAAAGCCAACCATATTTCTAGTGATTTTTGCCCGGTTCCAAGTTCAAAGAACTCAAGCTCCGAGCGTGTCCAATTGAAGAGAGTGCCACGCCAAGCAACTATGCCTAATTGACGGCAACTCAATCAAGAGATGCCAACACAGGCGCCGTCTAAGGGGATAATTGATAAATTGAGGCGCTCATCGATTAATGGCGACTCACCCAATTTTGGCACTGCATCTCTCAGTTGTCGCTGAGCTGTGGACCCAATCGGATCGCCAAGATCTAGTAAGTATGCTCCGTCTATTCGTGCTCCTCATTCCGTTGGCCTTGGAAGTGAGGGGAGCCTGCAATCGCGTGCCACAGGCAGCCACCGGCGAGCGATCCGCTGTGGATGATAACTTCAAGATCCTGATCGATGGCAATCCCGCCACCTATGTGCCAGAGCATCAGTACAATGGTGAGAGAGGTCGCAACTTAAACAGATTGGCTTTTATAATGCTCATCCTGCTCTTTAGTATCCCTCTCCTGTCCCATTAACCTAAAGTTTGTTAGCTTCACCTTGGTGATCGAGGCCGAGGATCCGTCAGCAGCCCTAAGTGGCCTGGATATGACCGGACACTTCGAGCTGCTGGGCACCACGGAAACCAGATTCAGCGTGGGCTGCGAGAACATGGTGGAGAGCACCAATACGAATGCCAAGACCCACATCGAAGTCTCTTGGATAGCACCACGTCACCCAGACAGCGGTTGTGTCTTGATCAAGGCGGGCGTGGTCCAGCATCGCGATGTTTGGTTCTTGGATGATGGTTTCCTCACCAAGCGAATATGTCCCGAGGAAATCGATGAGCTGAATATCCTGACGCCACCCTTGGAGAACTGCTGTGCCTGTGATGAGGCCAAATATGAGGTGATAACTTAACTCTCGGAAAGCTCTTTTTAATAACGTTTCTTCCAGATCGTCTTGGAGCGCAAGTGGGCGAGGAATACGCATGCCAAGGACTTTCCCGCCGAGGCCTGGCGCACCCGGTTGGGTGAGGTGATCGGGGCCTCGCACAGTCACAGCTATCGGTATTGGGCCTATGGAGGCAGGGCTAGCCAAGGCCTGAAGGAGATGGCCGAGCACGGTGCCACGCGCACCCTGGAGAATGAGATCAGAGAGAATACTCAGGTGGGTGCATCAAGGTGATCTTCTCAGCTGATTTTAATCCTTAGTTTCCCCGATAGAATGGCGATGTAAGGACTATTATCAAGGCTCCGGGCATAGCTCACCGCCTGAATGCATATGGCACCACCCTGGCGAATGCTCGCGTGGATCCGCTGCATCACCAGATCTCGCTGGCTGCCAAGATCGATCCCTCGCCCGACTGGATACTGGGCGTGGCAGGACTGGAGCTGTGTCTGAGCAACTGCACGTGGCTGGAGCGAAAGGTATTGAACTTGTATCCCTGGGACATAGGCACCGACTCGGGTCCTTCCTATATGGTGAGTACAGGATGACATTTTCAGCTTGAAAAGTCTGGGTTTAATGTTTTCCGAAGTCCGCCGATCAGCCTCAGGTGCCTCCCGATGTGGTGCGCCGCATAACCTCCTCCTATCCCAGCGATTATCGGTCGCCTTTCTATGATGACACTGGCGCATCCATGAAGCCTCTAGCCACGCTCTACTTGACCAGAAAGAAACTCTATATCCGCGAGTGTGAAGAAGGTGAGTAAGTTTCAGACTTGTCTACCTCTAACTCATTCCTGGCCACCTGTATAGCCATCCAGGAGGGACCCCTGGAGTGCGCGGTACATCCCTGGAACGAGTGGACCAACTGCAGCGCACGTTGCGGTCAAGGCTACTCCCAGCGCCTGCGTAGCTACAAAAATCCCAATCTGGCAGCCAACTACAACTGCGAACAGCGCTTGGACGAGATACGTCAGTGCCAGGGAACCCAATGCGGACCAGCGGAAGAGGAGTTCGAAGCTGGTGAGGGTGGTCTGGGCATGGAAAATCCCTCAGGCGGCAACTCCATGGCCGAATGCCAGCTGAGCAACTGGAGTGAGTGGTCGCCCTGCTCCAAGACTTGCGGCAGAGGAACATCCACTCGCAGTCGCGACTATAACAATCCTCAGAGCAGGCAGCGATGCTTGTCCGTGATGCGACTACCGATGGAAGAGACGCGACAGTGCATGGGATCCGATTGTGGTGGCACCATACCCGACAATGGCGAACTGGACGCTCTGCCGGAGCCAGGTCTGGATCAAGATGGCTATGAAGCTCAGCGGCCGGCTTGGAACAACAGGCAGGGAAGTACCTACACGGGTTCAGGTAGTAACCAGGCCTGGAACAGGAAGGGGATGAATAGCGCAACTGACAACAGTTTCAATAGGTCACCCTATAATAATCCTATGGATAACTCTCAGGATACTCAAAACTCTCCCTATGGCAAGATAGAGAATCAGCAAAGACCGTCTTATAATCAAGGAGATAACCGAGGAAGTTATGACACTAGTCGTGGAGAGCCAGGCTATCCTTCTCTCAATACCTACAGCAATGATAAACTGGTGGGCAGCAGACCCGGTGGTTACGGTGACTACAACAACGATTACACAACTCCCAGCTTCAGACCGGGATTTACCACGCGGTCTCCGTATGGAGGAAGGTATCCCAACCAGCAGCAGGAACCAGAGGACTCTACCAGGGATAACGCGAACGGCAATGGCTACAATGTGGTGCAGGACTACTGCTTCGAGAAGCCCTACGCCTCCACCCGTCCGTGTGTGGCCAATCCGGTGGTGGTGAGCAACTACTGGTTCTACGACCACGAAGAGCACGAGTGCAAGATCTTTACCACGGACAACTGTGATGAGAACAAAAACCGCTTTCGTTCGCTTATGGCCTGCGAGGGCACTTGTCTACAGCCCCAGATGAACATGGAGCACTCCGACAACGATGCCATGGATCTGTATGGAGGTGGAGCTTACGGACAACAAGCAGGACAAACGGGAGGTTCTTACAGACAAACAGCAGGTTCTTATGGACAAACAGGAAGTGGATCTTACGGACAAGCAGGTAGTAGATCTTACGGACAAACAGGAAGTGGATCTTACGGGCAAACAGGAAGTGGATCTTACGGACAAACAGCAAGTTCTTACGGACAAATGGGTGGTGGATCTTATGGACAAGCAGGAGGTTCTTACGGACAAGCAGGAAGTACTTATGGGCAACCGGGAGGTGGATCCTACGGGAAACAAGCAGGGCCTTATGATCAAACAGCAGGTTCTTACGGACAAACTGCTGGTACTTACGGACAAGCCAGAGCAAGTACCTATGGACAAGTGGAAGAATCCGCTTATGATTCACAAATAAACGAAGCTGCAGGGGACATCGGAGATCCCATGTCACAGACCAGAAGCAGATATGATTTGCCCCGGCGTGGTCATTATGGAGGTTGAGTTAAAAACTAAATAAAAAACAAACTAAGTTTTATTAAATAAAAAATATGATTTTTTAATAAGCTGAGAAGTTTAGAGACTTTCCCAGCTATCAGTGTATAGTTTGGCTCCCTTAGTTGGAATTCCAAGAGAACCGGCCCGATTTAGCTTCCCTTAAGTAGTCGCCAAGAGTGCGGATCATTGATTTTCCGGCTTTCCGGCAACGTCGGCTGATAACAGATCCGTCGCACTCTATTTGTACCAGTGGGTCATTCTTATCGCGGACTCACAACACCAGCTTCCCAGTCTCTCTTCTTGGCTTTTGGCAAGCTATTCCTCGAGAATCTCCACTCAGTTTGCAATAGTCGCTCGCGTTGAATGGTTCTGTACGATAAGTGTGCTCCAAAAACATGTGGCGGTCAAGCGCTGCTCCTCTCGTGGAGCTTCTTCTGTTGGTGGTGGCGATCGGGCGAGTTAGCTGTCTGATCTGCACGCGCCGCCCGGCAAATACGGCGACGCCCAAGTCGCCGGTGGACGAGAACTACGTGATAAGCGTGTCGGGCAATCCGGAAACGTATATTCTCGGCCAGGAGTACAACGGTGAGAGCAAGTTCATTGGCCCTACGCTTGAACTTCGCGGGAGATTGCCTAAGCTATCATGCTGGGTGTCCCAAGGCCCAAAGCCGTCTCGATTTCGCAATGTTTATTGTTTAGTAAACAAAAGCGCGGCACTGCGGCGCTTATCTGGGCGGACCTTTGCAAATTAGTTGGAATTCAAGGTCGCCGATAAGGGCGGCTTAGCGCTTTCTTACTCCGCTTACTCAAACAGCTTCTCCTCCAGTTTCTCTGAACGCCTTCAATGGCCATCGCTACATCAGCTTCATCCTGGCGCTGGAGAACGAGAATGGTGACTTTAGCTACAAAGACGATCTGGGTCGCTTCGAGTTGAGCGATTTGATAGAGACTCGCTTCAGCCCCAACTGCATCAACATGGTGGAGAACACCAACACGAACCCGAAGACCCACATGCACCTGACCTGGGTGGCGCCCAGTGAGCCGGGCAGTGGCTGCATCCTGATACGTGCCACAGTGCAGCAGCATCGCGATGTATGGCACATGGACGACGGCGGGCTAACGCGTCGCATCTGCGAGGAGGTCGTGGATGATGTGGAGAGCCTGCCCACTACACCCACGGTGGAGGTGCCGTGCTGTGCCTGCGATGAGGCGCGCTACGAGGTGGGCAAGTCAGAGATTAATCATGGCTCCACTTACCTTCTCGTTCCATTCCTTCAGCTGATTTTCGAGGGTGTCTGGTCGAGGAATCTGCATCCCAGGGACTTTCCCGCCCGCGGCTGGGAGACCCGCTTCTGTGAGCTGGTGGGAGCGGCCCACAGCTCTGACTATCGCTTCTGGGAGGCCGGAGCACTGGCCAGCGAGGGAATCAAGCAATATGCCGAGCACTGTAGTTCCCGACTTCTGGAGAGAGAGTTCAGCATCAACTTTCGGGTGATTCTATAACTGCTAACCCTACAATTTTAAGCTCTGTGTAATCTTTTACCTCCTGCAGGAGGAAAAGATACGTACTATTATCAAGGCACGGGGTCCCTCGTTCCCCAACATGAGCAGCCAGAGCATGGCCTCGGTGCGAGTGGATCCGCTGCATCACATGGTGTCCTTTGCCTCCAAGATAGAGCCCTCGCCCGATTGGATAGTGGGCGTCACGGGCCTGGAGCTATGCCTGCGCAACTGCACGTGGATGGAGGAGAAGGTCATCAATCTGTATCCCTGGGATGTTGGCACGGACGCGGGTCCCAGCTACACGGTGAGTAAAAACTGCAGCTATCTTTCTAATGTCTTAACTGAAAATCTGCCTTGTTAGTCTCCCGATCAGCCACAAGTACCGCCGGATGTAATCAGGCGCATGCGCTCCGACTTTCCCAACGATCCGCGTTCGCCTTTCTACGACGACTCCGGAGCTCCCATGAAACCCATGGCCATCCTGACGGTGAAGCGCCAACGCATCTACGAACGGCGATGTGCGGATGAGGACTGTATGTGTGACTTGATCCAAGAGAACATTACTAAACCCCTTTCCATTTGCCAGCTAACAACGATCCGGAGCTGCCACGAGAGTGCCTCACCCATCCCTGGTCCAGCTGGAGCGACTGCTCCTCCAAATGCGGGGTGGGCATGCAGTACCGGCGGCGTGTGTACAAGCAACCAGAGCTGGCCAGGATCTACAATTGCAATGTGGCGCAGTACGAGGAGCGGGAGTGCCAGGGCGAGATGTGTGGACAGAACAGTCTGATGAGGAATGCGGGGGAGTTCGAGGAGCTGGAGCCCAGCCTAGGGTTGGGTGGGAACAACTATCAGTCCCCTCAACAAGGACGTGCCGAGTGCCAGCTGGGATCGTGGAGCAGCTGGAGCTCCTGCAGCGTAACCTGCGGCGATGGCTACGAGATGCGCCAGCGGCAGTATCTCAACCCGCAGGCGGAGTCCAAGTGCCAGAGTGTGCATCGCATGGAAATGCAGGAAACTCGCCGATGTTCCGGCCGAGCTTGCCTGGGCAATCTTCCCGGATCCTACGGTGGCGATACGGACACACCCTACGGTGAGCCCCCCTCTCCTGGACGAAATCCTTATGGGCAAGGACAACAGGAACCGGAGGCAGAATCCTTCGGCGACTACGATCAATCTCCTATGGATCGAGGTGGAGCAGTGGGCGGCTTCGAGGTGGGCAACCTCAAAGGCAACACTGGCAACTGGCCGAGGCCGAAGGGGGATTCATCCTGGCTTCCTGAGCGTAATACCAACCTGGCCAGGGATCCGCCTTCCTACAGGCAGCCAAATTACCAAGGAAACTACCAGCCGCCAGCTAGGACCGAACGTCCCACTTGGTCGGGACAACCAAGACCCAATGATCCGCGACTAGAGGATGTCGAACGAGCTCCGTGGCAGCGTCCGAGGCCCTCCGATTCCTATAAAAACCAATATGCTGGCAGCTTAGACGACCCAGAAGAAGAGTCTTGGCAGAGGAGGAATAATAATAATAATTATAACAGCCAGGATCAGGACGGGTACGCAGCAGCTGAAGATTTGGATCCATCGCTGTCCACCCGCTGCTTCCAGATGCTGCAGACCGCGCAGCCACGCTGCCAGAATCAGACGATCACGGGTCAGTTCTGGTTCTACAACTTCTGCGAGGACGAGTGCATGCTCTTCGCCACGGATCCCTGCGACCGAAATGTCAACAAGTTTAGCCGATGGGAAGAGTGCCAGAAATGCCGCCAGCCAGAATTGGTTCCTATGCAGCGACAGGCAACCAATTCCCCAGAATGCCGGAATCTCCGGGCCATTTGGCAGGCCGAGGAGCGGGCCAGACAGGAGCAGCGTGCCGCCACTAGAAGACGCAATAACGGTGGCTACAACAGGCAGCGCGGCAGAAACTCGGCCTACAATCTATAAAACTTTAACCAGTATAAAAACTAGGAATCTACAAGAGTTTTAAAATTTAGCGCTCATAATTCGATTGTAAGCTATCGATATCTTATCGGGCCTTGTGACGACACTTTATTCACCATTGCAAACAGCTGACAGCTGACAAAATTACTCAATCAAAACAATTAAAATTACCATAAGTTAGCATGGTTTTAATTAAATAACTATATTTAAAATACATAAAAAAAAACTTGATTTGCATTTGATGGTCAACTGTTTTGTGTGCCTGACAACCCTGCGACTTGAAAAATCATAACAAAAATTCCAAAAGAACAAAGACAACGCAAAGAACTGATTAAAAACAACATAAATTAACTCAAAATGCAACGATTTCGATTTATGATGCGCGGCATGCTGAGTTCGCAATATGCTACGGCAATTATGACGCAACAGCAACACCTCCGGAGCCTGTCCACCCAATGGCCTCTGGGCGTGTCTCAAAACCAAAAGCCGGCGACTGGTGGCGGAAAGCCGGGAATAAACCAGAAACCAAGGACCTCAGCCTCAGCGCAAAAGATTACGCTCATCCAGCAGAACCAGGGGATGAGCATCACCACCCTGGAGGAGGCCCAGAAGTTGGCCAAGCGTCGGGAGTTGCACTTGTTGCGCCTGGAAGAAACCGACGCCAAAACCGGGCGCGCCATGTTTAAGTTGGTGTCCCCTCCGCTATACCTGAATTGTTTCTAATAACTCAATACTTTCTAGGCTCGTCACCGCCTCCGAAATGCTGACCGACGACACGGAAAAGTCCAGCGAGAAGGGCAAGGAGAAGAAGTCGGAGAAATCCCTGACCATTGGTGCTCGCATCACGGAGCACGACCTGGCCTCGCGGCTAAAGAACATTGTGAAGTGGCTAGGCAAGCGGCATGAGGTACGCATCCTTATCCAGGGCAATGCCAGCGGATCGGATGAAAGCGGCGTCGAGCGGATAGTGAAGGCCATTGAGCAGACCATCCGAGAGCCGCAGGTTGTGGGAAAAATAGTGCAGAAGCGCAGCAAGAGTTCCTATGTCAAATTTAGCATTCTGCCAGTTGCCCCGCCGCTTGTAGCCACGTCTTCGCCGGCCCAAACATGACAACTACCACAGCCATTGCCTCGGATAAGCCATTGCTGCTTGGTAATGACAGCACCACAGACTTCCGCCCGTCGTCACCTCAGCGGAACATCTAAGATTGACTACAAGAACGGTCCTGCGCAAATTCTGGCATACGCCATGGTCGGTTCTCTTTTTATCTTGAAATACTTTTTCTGGCACCAACAACTCTTCAAGGATGAAAGAACGAACAAGGAAAAGGACGATCCTGATGGGCCTTGAGGTTAATGCTCTGAGTTCCTAAAAACTACTTAAATCTGCTGTAAAAATGTGAGTTAAGTTAAAAAGGAACTCAATTTCCGCCTGTTATTAAAAAACTGCCAATATTCGTTTAGACTCCTGTTTATTTCAAATATTGATTAATTCTTTAGGTGCCATTGGTTTAGCTTGTAATCCGTTTAAAGATATAGGATTGATCAAAGACAATATAAGCTTCAAGATATGTAGTTAACGTCGTACGATTTGTGCTAGGGGATATTACGGAGCTGCTTTTTCCTGTATGGCCGGAAGTTCAGGCCAGAGTTCCTTCTATCCTCGCAGTCCGCCACAATCGATATATCGATATTGATCTCCTTAACACGGAGACAGTCCGATTTTTTTTTTGGCCAACAGAAAAATTGCAAGTTCAAATTTATCCGTTACCCATTTAGATATTAAAAAGTCATTGGTTTTTTTGTTCTTTGTATATTCATATATATTTTAAGCACACGTAGACAATGAGTTATTACACTTTCTCCTTACTTTCGCTAATTACTATATTTAATTAAGTTTAAAAAGCAAATGTTTAGATTCAACTAAGTGTGTACTGTTTAATTACAAAAGCAAGTAAAGCTGTTTTTGGTCTCTAATTAATTATGGGAATTCAGATATAAGTATATAAAAGTAACAAGCGTGGGATGATTATTTGATTTCAGCGATTTTGCCTTATCAGAAGCATTTATAGCAGTGAATTACGAGCAGTTACCAGTAGAAATATAAAATAAACAAAGCAATACGGCACAAGGAACATGTTTTGTGTGTCACAGATTACCCCAAAAACATAAATAATATATTGGTTAAATAATTTAGTTTACAACTAAAGTAAAAACTGATGTTTTTCGGAGAGCTCTATAAAAGTTAATAAATTAGAAAAAGCCATTAATATTCAATGCCAAAGGCCGAGATAACAAATCAGTTAAAAGGAACTCACTCACGCTATATCGTTACAACTGATAAGCCTCATTCGGGGTAATGTCAGAGTAATTTCGGGGTAATTTCGTGGCTGTTTGTTCACCTCGGGGGAAAATCGAAAGACGTGGAGCGTCGATAAGCAGATGGTGGGGAGGGAAGTTCGTTATACATTGGATTTTTCTCATAAAAAGACTCTTGGAATGGTTAATATATGCACTAAATAAATTAACTACAATAAATGCCAAAGCGTGCTGCTGCTAGTGCTGCTCTTTACTGACCTAGACGCGCTGAATCTCGAAGAGCTTCACCTCCGTATCGTACCATATGGCCGGCTCCACGTTGC
The DNA here is from genome assembly GCA_018904695.1 of Drosophila parvula. Taxonomy (NCBI): domain Eukaryota; kingdom Metazoa; phylum Arthropoda; class Insecta; order Diptera; family Drosophilidae; genus Drosophila; species Drosophila parvula. Next base: position 20,067 of record JAEIIG010038210.1, on the reverse strand, counting down.
GCAAATAGATCACACCCCAGATGTAGGTGCGGAACCAGGCCGTGGTCCCCGCATTCGCCTGGTACTTCCGTATGAGAATGGGATGCGGCACGGGCAGCAGACCGACCAGGGTTCCATGCTGCAGAAACTTGAGGATCTCCGACTCGTCGGTCAGCCCCTTGTCTATGCAGATCTTCTCCACCTGCGGCACCAGGACCTGCAGCAATCGCATAATGGTCTGTAGAGGCAGTTTGGAGCGCCAGGAGACGATCCACTCGGGCGTCGGTGTCCAGCGATCCCCTTCCCCGGGCACCATACGAATACTGCCCCGGTGTGCCACCGAGAGACGTGAGAGCTCCGTGGTAGGTGAGGTAGACTTGGGCTCGCCAGTTGGAGTCGAGGCCGCTGACCTGTCATAGGGCACTATATCCGTAGAGTCCTCATCCGTCTGCGGTTTGTCATTGGGATGCGCCTGCTCTCGCTCCGTCATCTGAGTTATGGCTGGCGTGTCCAGGAGGGAGGTCTTCAGAGTTCCCGGCTCCGCGGGCTGGGCAGTGAGTACCTCTGGCTGCGTCGGCTCACTCGCCTGAGATCGCTCATGGGACTCCGTCTCTGATTCGAGATCCTCCTCGGCCTTGGGCTCTTCGTGTATGATGTTGTGATCCTCCTCCTCCTCTTCGTCCTCGTCCTCATCCTCATCATCTTCGTTGTACTCCTCCGGCACCTGAGCCGATGGCAGCTCCTGTGCCACAGCTGCCGTTCTCCTCTGCGGCACGCGTGGCAAATTGAACTTGCCACCCGTTTTGCGGCCACTCAGACACTTGGCTATGCCGGCCATGTCAGTGGGGAGATTCGCCATGGCATGGAACACATGACGCTTGCGTATAATGGTGTAGACTAGATTCGAGTTGCCGTCAAACTGATACTGTATGATGTTGTTGAAGATCTCCAGCAGGAAGAACACCAGATGGTGGTTGCTGGGCGCCGAGAGCAGGAACCAGGGCGTGCTGAAGGCCTCCAGCAGATGCAGCAGCTTCACACTGGCCACCATCGAGAGGGTCTTCAGATAGGGCGAGACATTCACCAGAATGGTAAGCAGGCAATCGAACAGCGGCTGCAGTCGCTGATGGCCAGTGGCGATGATCTTGTGGAACACCGTGATGAGCAGATCGGCATGCGTCCCAGTAAACACCGGTATGTCCATGGGCACGGTGGCCGAGTAGGCCTTGTTCAGACGGACGCCAAAGTTGCGCTCACCCGACAGCAGCAGCAGAATGAAGACGCCAATGTGCATTAGGCCCACGCGTGACTGGTCCGCCCGGGAGTAGTTCAGGTGATACAGTATGGGTATGAGGATGTCCAGGACATCGGAGCTCTTCAGCACGAAATACAGAAACTTCTTGTTGTAGTCACAGATCTTCCAGAACAGTATGAGCAGCTCCTGGTGGCAGTGCAGCCGCTTCGTGGAGTTGGGCAAGTAGTTCTGCACCAGCGGATTGTTCAGCAGCCGCGTGATGCCCTTGAGCACGAAGTGAAAGTCCTCATCCCGATGGACTCGCGACAGATAGTTGATGAACAAGTTGTCGCCGCAGTTGCCTTCGTCGTAGGATGCCTGGCCGGGCTGCGTGAGCTGCTGCTGGACCACCATATCATGGTCGAGAGTCACGATCAGCAGTTGCAGGCACGCCTCCACCAAGGGCTCCGTGGTGTCCGCGAACAGCAGGTGATTGTAGGGTACGCCAAATCCCACCGGATCGTAGGAGCAGACGGTGTTCAGGAACGAGGTGAACAAAGGCAACGCATGGCGATTGTCGGCGGAGGTGAAGTAGGCTATCCACTTGTTGGGCTCCTCGGACTGCTGTGGCGACCGGTACATGGGCTCCGAGAAGCAGGTGAGCAGCAGCTTTAGCAGCTCCGTGCGCCTGCGCTCCATGTGGGCGTTGTGCGGAGGAGACTGGGCAAAGCCGACGCCCGCCTCCCAAATATATTCACAACTATCGATGTTGGCCAGCTCCTCGGCCTTTTCGGGTCCTGTGCGCCGGGTGGCCGTGACCGTAAAGTCCGGACAGAAAAGCAGATCGCAAGTGGCGTTCAATAGCGACTGCGCCAGCGGCATGGTCTTTTCCTGCGAGGGCAGACTGCTCCAGAAGAAATCGCGCCACTTGTCGTCCTCGAAGATGTAGGGCAGGCATCGGATCAGTAGCCGGACACAGTTGAGGACGCACTGCTGCTCCGCCTGCGTGCGACAGCTGCTGTCCACGGCCTGGGCCAGCTTCTCCACCGCCTTGTAGCAAAGGGTGGCCAGGTTGGCCGGGTTGTCGTTCCGGATCTGGCGAATCTCATTCGAGGTGACCAGAGCGAACACATCCTCCAGCGTTGTCTGGTGGCCCTGCCAGAACTGCTCCCAGAACTGATCGTCGCTGGGGTCAATTTTCTGGTTCTTCTGCGTCAGCTGCACAATCGCCTTGCGAAAGTTCAACTTGGAGTCGGTGTTTCCCATATTGTTGGCGTTCTGGCCTGCCTTCGCGTCGCTGAGTCCTTAATTCCACCTGCCCCGTGCCAAATAAGCCGCAATGCAAGTCACCGTCAAAGTCTGAAACGAATCCAATTGCCAGTTAATAAGCTTCCGCATAGAAAATTGCAGAAAATTAGAAATTCGCCTACGCACCCACAGCTGTCTACGGGAAATTTAGCGGTGACAAGTCGCAGAACTAGAGATGGCACGTAAACGTTCACCGATATCCTATCGGTATAAATAATGAGAATATCGATAGCGTTAAATCGACATATCGATAATATCGTGAATGGTCGTAGACCCAGCTCTAACAAGGAACATACACGACACGTAAACGTCACCAGAATTAGAAAAATTAGGAGCTCTAACATATTTGTTAAACTACGATTAGTAAGACATGCGTAACTAGAGCGTATTCCGTTCGAGGCAACAGAGCTGCGCGTGCCAGTGTGTGGGCTTGTGGCGAGTGCGAAAACTTATGCGAAAGCCCCAGTGGAGAGCGGAGAAGAGGAGCTGCTGCTGCTGCTGCTGCCCCACAACTTGCAAAATTTCTGAGCTAGCGTAGCTGCCTTTGGAGAGCCTTCAAGCAAGATCCGGAGACACCATGTCGCTGCCAGGCAATGGCATCTATGTGGTGCGGGGGGAGATGGCCACTCTGATGACGGCCATGCGACGTGGAACGCGCTGGAATGCCACCGCCTACGTGGTAAGAAGTGCTGTGCTTACAGGGAAGTGGCAAGTTAATCCTCTCTTGACATTTTCCAGGACGACGAGAAGGACTCGCTGCTGAAGCTGTTCATTGACCTAAAGCAGGAGCTAAATCGCATCGAAGACCTGCGCCTGATTGAACCGCAGGTCTTTCTGGCGCCTTTCCTGGAGGTGATCCGAACGGCGGACACCACGGGTCCGCTGACTAGTCTGGCCCTGGCCTCAGTTAATAAATTCTTGTCATACGGACTTATTGGTGGGTTCGAAAGCTAATCCCTACCCTTTTCAATTTATAATTATATGATGTTCATGGTTGTAGATCCCACATCGCCCAATTTGGCGGACATTGTGGAGCGCATTGCCGATGCCGTGACGCACGCTCGCTTCATGGGCACCGATCAGTCCTCGGACAGTGTCACCTTTATGCGTGTTATTGAGGTATTGCACACACTCATCCGCAGCCCCGAGGGCGCCGCGGTCAGCAATGAGTCCATGTGCGAGGTGATGCTAAGCTGCTTTAAGATCTGCTTTGAGCCGCGGCTCAGCGAGCTGCTGCGTCGCTCCGCGGAACAGTCGCTCAAGGACATGGTGCTGCTGTTCTTCATGCGCCTTCCCCAGTTTGCGGAGGAGCGCAGTGACACGGTATTGCAAAAGAGATTCACCATCGGCGATGCGGCCAGTGGAGCGGCCCAGGAGAAGCATAAGCGTAAAGCCGTGCCACCAGCTCCGGTTCCACCAAGGAAATCCTCCACAGAGGAACCGCCGCAGACGCCGCAATCGGCAAACTTGGCCGTTCCTGGGCATTTGAAGGCGCCCATACTGGCCACCACGCCCGCCAGTCCAGCGGGCAACATTTTGGACATGCAGGGAAAAATCACCCAGACGCCAACAACGACTGCGGGTTCGGGAGCAGAGGATACAACTACCGCAGGCGCAGGCCCAGATGCACCTGTCATTCAAGTGGAGGCCGCCGATACGGAGGCTCAAGAAGGAGAAGTCGTAGATGGTACCAGCGGCAGCAGCCTGACAGAGGCAAACAGCAGCGAGTACATCAACTCGGTGGGCGTGCGCTTCACCCAGCAGTCTGCAGAGCCGGATGCCGCCTCCCTCTCGCCCTACGGCCTGCCCTTCATCCAGGAACTCTTCCGCTTCCTCATCATTCTGTGCAATCCGTTGGACAAGCAGAACTCGGACACCATGATGCACACGGGCCTGAGCCTGCTGACAGTGGCCTTTGAGGTGGCCGCCGATAATATTGGCAAATACGAAGGCCTACTGGAGCTGGTCAAAGATGATTTGTGCAGGAATCTGATATCGGTAAGGAGACATACATATAGTCCCTTTGAAATAATAATTGATTTCCTCGCTTTCTGCAGCTCCTGAGCTCGGAGCGCCTGAGCATCTTTGCCGCCGATCTGCAGCTGTGCTTCCTGCTCTTCGAGTCCCTGCGCGGACACCTCAAATTCCAGCTGGAGGGCTACCTCAAGAAGTTGAGCGAGATCATTGCCAGCGACAACCCGAAGACGCCCTATGAGATGCGGGAACTGGCTTTGGACAATCTGTTGCAGCTGTGGCGCATACCCGGGTTTGTTACTGAGCTGTACATAAACTACGATTGCGACCTGTACTGCACCGACATGTTCGAGAGCCTGACCAACCTGCTGGGCAAGTATACGCTCTCCGCCACCAATGCCGTCTACAGCACGCACATCATCTCGATGGACACGCTGATCAGTGTGATTGACAGCATCGAGCGGAACTGTGCGGCGGCCAAGAGCAGCAACAACAGGGAAGCCCTGCCGGAAGCGGCTCCCCCAACTGGCGGTAGCCGTCATTCCCGTCACAACAGCGGCCTGGAGGGGATTGTCATCGATTCAGGCAATGGTGGAGCTACTGAAGAACGCGTTGAGAACATTGCCAGCTTCATTAATACCAGCTCCCAACGCCTGCGCCTGCAATCCTCAGGTGATAGAGTTGGCATCACCACCGAGCAGCTGGCTAATGTCAAGCAGAAGAAGCGTCTGCTCTCCCAGGGCACCGAACGCTTCAATCAGCGGCCGGACAAGGGCATCCAGTATCTGCAAGAGCATGGTATCCTAAATGCCGAGCTGGATCCCATGCAGGTGGCCCTGTTTCTGCGCGAGAATCCAGGCCTGGACAAGAAGATGATTGGCGAGTATATTTCGAAAAAGAAGAATGTGGACTCGAAGATACTGATCAACTTTGTGGACTCCTTTGACTTTACGGGTCTACGAGTGGATCAGGCGCTGCGTTTGTATTTAGAGACCTTCAGGTTGCCGGGTGAGGCTCCTCTGATCTTTCTGGTCCTGGAACACTTCTCCGATCACTGGCATGTAAGTATATCTTATATTATTTCGTATATATTGATTTCTTACCCCTATCCACCGGCAGACTCAAAACCAGGAGCCCTTCCACAATGTGGACGCTGCCTTCCGCCTGGCCTATGCCATCATTATGCTGAACATGGACCAGCACAACTCCAATGCCAAGCGCCTGAACATACCCATGACTCTGGAGGATTTCACCAAGAATCTGCGTGGTCTGAATGGCGGTGAGGATTTCGACCAGGAAATGCTGGGCCAGGTCTTCAACGCCATCAAGTAAGTTAACTTAACATTAAGAATTGAAGGCTAGCTAAGAATTAATTTAAAATCTTCACCAGAAACGAAGAGATCGTGATGCCCGCTGAGCAAACTGGCCTGGTGCGTGAGAATTATCTTTGGAAAGTCCTGCTACGACGCGGCGGCACTCACGATGGCAACTTCCACTATGTCCACGATGCTTCGTACGATGTGGAGATCTTTAACATTGTGTGGGGCGCCTCCCTCAGTGCCCTGAGCTTTATGTTTGACAAGAGCACGGAGACGGGCTATCAGAAGACGCTAGCTGGTAAGAAAACATCAAGTATTTGAGCAAGAATTACCTTTAACTATGGTTTCTTGACAGGTTTCAGCAAGTCCGCTGCCATATCGGCTCACTATAGCTTGCACACGGACTTCGATGCCCTCGTTCTCACCCTCTGCAAGTTCACAACGCTGCTGAGCAGCGTGGAACAGCATGAGAACGCGCCGGCCAACAATGAAATCCAACAGGCAGTAAACTTTGGACTCAATGGCAAGGCACAGGCGGCCATGAGGACGGTCTTCTTGTTGGTTCACGACTACGGCGACTGTCTCAGGGAGAGCTGGAAGCATATTTTGGACCTCTACCTGCAGCTGTTCCGCCTAAAGCTGCTGCCCAAGTCCCTCATAGAAGTCGAGGACTTCTGCGAGGCGAACGGCAAGGCCTTGTTGATCCTGGAAAAACCCCGCGAGAAGCAGGAATCGGGTCTGTTCTCCAGCTTGTACTCGCTCATCAGCTCAGAGGGACAGCGAGAGCCAACCTACGAAGAGCAGGACTTCATCAAGCACGGCCGGAAGTGCATCAAGGAGTGTCAGCTGGATCAGATGCTTCAGGAATCCAAGTTCGTGCAACTGGAGTCGCTCCAAGAGCTGCTCAAGTGTGTCCTAGGTCTGCTCAAGGCTCCGCAGGGCCACAAATCCATTGGCTTGCCCTATGCCGAGGATCAAACGGTGTTCTGGATGGAGTTTCTTGTGAAGATTGTGGTGCATAATAGGGATCGCATGATCCCCTTGTGGCCCGCCGTCCGCGATCAGATGTATCTGCTCCTCATGGGCAGTGCCTCCTGCGGCTACGACTATCTGCTCAATCGCTGCATCGTGGCTGTGCTCAAGCTGGCCATCTATCTGATGCGCAACGAGGAGCTCTGCCCCATTGTCCTGCAGTCGCTGAAGATGCTGCTGATGCTGAAGCCGGCGCTGCTGCTGCGCATCTCAAAACAGATTTCCATCGGCATTTACGAGCTGCTCAAAACTTCGGCTCAGAATATCCATTCCGAGCAGGATTGGCAGATCATCTTCAATCTGCTGGAGTGCGTGGGTGCCGGAGCAGTGCCGCCCAGCTACGATGATGCCCAGCTGCCGCTGCCGCTGAATGGTGGCGCCAAGTCCGATGGCGCTTTAAGTGGCGAGGAGGATGGCTCCACACCGCCCGAGCGGGGCTATACATCCGACTCGGAGCTGAACAAGACTACGGCAGGGCCGGCGGCCTCTAGTCCAAGTGCTGAGAACTGGATATTGGTCAACAACAAGGATAGCGAGCTCACCACGGCCTCCAGGTAAGAACCTTGCGGAGGAACTTCCTCTGGTAAGATTTTTGAATATAAATTTATCTTTTGCAGACCCCAGTCGCCGCCCAGTTCGAGTTCGCCGCCTGTGAGCAGCCTCGTCTTCAGCTGCCAGCTGCTGGACCATGCCCCCTTTGCCCTGTTCAAGTGCTGGGACTCGCTAGCCTTCATCGTGCGCAGTGTGGCCCACATTACGCCCTACAACTTCGAGGCCTGCGTTCGTTGCATTCGCATCTTTGTTGAGGCCTGCCGAGATGGCGGGATTCGTCAGCGCCGCAAACTGGAAGCGGCGGCCAAGCAAAAGAGCTCGAAGAAGCGCAGCAAGCCGGGCCTGCCTTCCTCCGCCTCGAGCAGCAACCTAACGCTGCTAACAGGCGAACCTTCCGACAATCTTACCCAAGGCAATGCTGCTGAGCAGGAGGACCTGGCCCAGCGCTACGAGCAGTTGTCCATTCAATTGCTGGACTTGATGTACACGCTGTATACGAGGACGGCCCAGATCTTCCGCTGGTGGGCGGAGGAGGGATGCACTGTACCGCAATCGGCGGCATTGTGGTCACCAGGCTGGTGTCCCTTGCTGCAGGGCATCGCACGGCTGGCCATGGATAGGCGGCGAGAAGTGCGCACCCATGCCATCTCTTGCCTGCAGCAGCGAGCATTGCTGGTGCACGATCTGCAGACGCTGTCGGGTACGGAATGGTGCTCCTGCTTCCACCAGGTGTTGTTCCCCCTGCTGAACGAACTGCTCCCAGAGAGCAGTGCCTCTGGGCAGTTGGATGCATCGCTGCTGGAGGAATCGCGCATTCGGACGGCCACCATAATGTCCAAGGTGTTCCTGCAGCATCTGACCACACTCATAGAGCTGGGCAGCGCATTCAACGAGCTGTGGCTAGACATACTGGACTATATCGAGCGCTTCATGAAGGTGGGCTCCGATACGCTGTCGGAACAAATGCAGGAGATACTGAAGAACATGCTGCTGGTGATGCACTCGGTGCGGGTGTTCCACAACCAGGATGGCAGCCTGCAACAGGCGCTGTGGGAGCTCACCTGGCGACGCATTGGCGAGTTTCTGCCCAATCTCAAGGAGGAGCTGTTCCGCGATGAAGGTGCGTAGGGCGGTTGTTCTTTCCGCTTAACCTCTGATCCCCACCTGCATCAGTAGATCTGATTTGGCCAGCGATTCCGCTGGAGTCCACGCAGATTAGATATGCCGCTTACCGGGCCGCCGGCGATTACTCGCTGACCTTGCCGCTGTGTGGTCGCAGCACCAAGTCTTCCCCCTCCCCCAGGGGAACGAGCAAAAGCGAGAACCTTATCCAGACCGAGGCAGGCAAGCAGCGCAAGAAACCCTGGGCCAAGATCAGATCCAAGCTGCTCAAGGGACTGGGCAGGAAGAGCTGACTTCTTGACATCTAATTATGCCTTTATATTTTTATACAAATTAAATAGTTATGGTACGCGTGTATCCTTCATCTTACAGGCAAGCGTGCTCAGACCCTGACCAACCCAGCTCCTACGGCCAATCCACAGCAGCAGCAGCAGCAGCTGCCAGCGGTGGCCATTTTGCCCAGTCCGCAACCCCAGGCCTTGGCCCCGACCTCCGAGTTGGTGATAAGCTCTGCCGCGGTGGCAGCAGTCACTCCAACCTTGGTGTCGCCCGTAGAGTCGCCCAGACGGAGTATTATACTGCAGCCACCCATGGCGGAGGCCCTGCAGCAGGCACCCAGCTTTGTATTTGCTCAGGTAGGTTGCTACAAATACCTGGTTTAAATATTCAATAAATTAAATTCCTTGGGACAGCCACTGATTGTTCCACCTCACCAGCTGCCAGCAGCAGCAGCTGTGATGGAGCCGCAGCCCAGCTCACAGCTGCCAGATCTGGTTAATGAGGCCACTGCTGCTGCGGTTCAAGCCTCGCCCTCACCTCCGGTTCAAAGTCCTACGGAGGCGGAGCAGCCAATTGTACACCAGACGAACATTGTGACCACCAATAATACGTATAATAGCTATGCCATTGAGCTGGCATCGGAGCCGACTCCCGAACAGCAGCAGCAGCAGCTGCTATACCAGCAGTACTATCAGCAGTATCAAGCGCAGCAGCAGCAACTGCAACAACAGCAGCAGCAACACCAGTTGCCCGCTCAAGCCAGCGATCCTGCCATCAATGTGCCAATTAGTCATCTGCTGGCCGGAAATGCTTATCCGTCGCTACCGAAGATGCCGCAGGCATCCATTGTGCACAGCTTTGCACCCGTCTACGAGACACCAGCGGCAGCCGGGCAAGCAGCGGATATATACCAGGAATACGTGCAAAATCCTTACAACCTGACCCTGCAGCAGCAACAGCAACAGCAGCAGCAACAACAACCCGGCTCCGGACTGGCCTCGCCAGCCAACTACTTCAATGTAAACGTGGACCCCAGCAACATACCGCCCGGATCGGAGCTGCTCTACGGCCAGCAGTGAGGAGAGAAGTGAAGAAATGCTAATTTTAAAGCCACTTTGGCCACTGTTTTACTATGTGTCTTGTGTTGTAGTGGAAGGGCTGGAGCTTCGTAGTTAATAATATGGAATTGTGTCAATTTTGTTTCTTGTTATATTTATGCCTAAATCCAATGCCCCCTGATCCAAAGTGGAGACACATTCCGAAAATGAACAACGGTGAGTAATAGATCCAGATGCAATTCCGAGCAGACACCTTTATAAGCTTTAGTAATGCAAATAGTTTAATTTATAATAACTAAATAATTATATCGTCTGTATGTTATGCAAAGAGGCAAACTGTAAATAATCCAAATTACAAATATATACAACAAAAACAATTAAAAATAATCCAAGATTCTTTACGGGAAGATATAGGGAGTCTGAATAAGTTAAACTCCACGATCATGGCTGCGCCGGGGCTTGTAGTCTGCACAGATAAGAATTCTTTTAAGCGCAGCATTAACAAATAATAAAAATAATAATTAAAAAAAAATAAATAAAATAAACCTAACTCCGTGACAATGTTTGTTTCAACATTGCCGTGACCAGGATTCGAACCTGGGTTACCACGGCCACAACGTGGGGTCCTAACCACTAGACGATCACGGCTACGTCAGGTTGTTGTTTGCCGCCGGCCAAAACGTCGACTTGAGATAAAGCCAAAAACCAGCCGTAAAATCAATTCAACAATCTCTCTGTTCTATAAATAGATTAGATGGTAATAAACCATACTTTTTATTTATTGCTGCAATTAAAGTATATCATGCAGCTTTAAATAAGAATAATTAGGTATTTTTTTTAAATAGTTGAATTGCATGTATTTGTGTTTAAAAAAGCTTTGGAAAATAATAAATAATTCATAATTAATCATTCTAAAGACTGGCAAACATCCCTTTCTCTTGGTTTATTTTGACGGTCGAGTGCCTTTCACATTTGTAGTCAGCGGGCTTAGGGGGCACATACAATAAGTAGTTAAAAAGCAACTGATTTTCCCAATTTAATATTATAATATTAGAAAACAACTACCTTTTTCAACAAATCCAATATAAAACAAGAATACTTTCCGGATGCAGTTGGATTGAAAACGAAATCAATCGAAGGAGGTGAATAAAATATTTATTTATTTAATACAAATATTTATTTATACATATATCTGAAATAAAATAACAAAAATAAAAAAACCCGACTCCGTGACAATGTTTGTTTTAACATTGCCGTGACCAGGATTCGAACCTGGGTTACCACGGCCACAACGTGGGGTCCTAACCACTAGACGATCACGGCTACGCCGGGTTGTCGAGCAAGGCTGGCCAGAAACCAAATCTAAGCTCCAGTGTTGAAGAGCGATGTAATGAATTGTTAGAAATAATCGTAATTACCTTAAAAGGCTAATATAAACATTATATCACAGGAAGAAAACGTGAATTTCTTTAATAAACAATAATAATAACATTAAACAAATAAGCATAAATATTCCGAACAAATTGACACCCAGAGGGCGCCACTTAAATTTGGACATTATCCAACACCCCTCGGTTGTTGAGCAGCACTGCGCGCTTTTACAGCTGATTTTCCGAAGCGTCAAAAAAAACATAAAAATGGAAAACTTGATTGAAATCGCAGATTCTGACGAGGATTCGCCGAGTGAAGACGACAATATGGATCCGAAGCGCTGCGCAACACCACCGACATCGAGTTCGGCCAAAGCTAATCTGGCGAACGAACACACCCCTAAAACGACAAAGGGCGGCAAGGAACCGGATTCGGCAACCAGCGGGAAAGTGGCGCTTTTGAGCGATTCCACCTCACCCTCCTCTGCAGGCACCTCACCCAACTCGGCGGCGGATGGCAAAAGCGTTCGCCATAGGGCAAGGAAGAGCCAACTGCAGGCCAAACGGATGAGTCCCACTGACCTCCAGTTCGTTACGATTCCGGAGGAGGAGGCGCCGCCTGCCAAGCAGCCAAAGTTGGAAAACGATGCAGCGCTAAAGAAGGAGGTTGTGAAGGCATCTATTGACAAACTCCTGGCCAGTGACGAGATGCAGGAGCTGATCAAGCGGATTGCCAAGGAACGAGTGCGCTGCAACTTCCTTCTGGCCACATACCAGCTTCCTGATATGAACTTCGCCCTCAACACGCGCCTGGAAACGCTCTGCTTCCAGTTCCGGGAGCGCATAAAACAGCGAAGGGGCAACGGCGGTTTATCTAAGGCTGCTCCAAGCGCCACAGCAACAGCCACTGCCACTGCCTCCTCTTCTACCGCAGCCGCATCAAAGGTGGCCGGAAAAAATATCGTCAAGGCGCGACAGCCTCAGTCATAACAGGTATCCATAAGATACACAAATACTTTAGAACCTTCGACTTTAAAAATAAAAAAGATAAATAATGAATACTAAGATGTTGAAATAGATATTTAATATGCTATGTTTTTAACAAACATGAATAAGAATAATAATATGGCTTATTAAATACAGAAAACAGCATTATCTGACTACATTTGCACACTTGTTTGAGAAGAATGAATAAGACCAAATCCTTGTAAAAAATAGTTAAGTTAAATAAATCGGAATTTAAGCAGACTGAATAAAACATTTAATTAATAATTTAACAGTTTATTATGTTTACATACCATATTTGCTATGTTAAGGGAGTGTGCGCGAACATTGCTTTGTTGTGATTGTGTGCGCACGCTTGTGAAAACAGTCATTTGGCCGACCTCGTGCAACAGCCCGGCATAGCCGTGATCGTCTAGTGGTTAGGACCCCACGTTGTGGCCGTGGTAACCCAGGTTCGAATCCTGGTCACGGCAATGTTGAAACAAACATTGTCACGGAGTCGGGTTTATTTTATTTTATTTATTTTCTATTTAATTACTAAAACTTTTTAAAATAATTATATGGGCATTTTTTCGTGTCGCGAACTTATGAAATTTTCCTAAACTTTGCTTTTTGTTAGCATTATCTTTGCTCTATACCTAATGCAAGTTATGGGGCTCACCGAGCTTTAGTTTTTTTTTAATAATTTTTAATAATTTGCATGCCGAAATATTGAAATATAAAAATGGCTTAAAAAGTAGCTACAAGTGAAAGAAATCTAATTTGTTCAGTTTTTAGGCCAATTCACTGATGAAAACAAATAGATATTCTTAGGAACCATTATTTTATGTATGTTGGTACTAATTACTTTAAAAAATACGCTTGTTAAAAACCTTTCATTTTTCGGTCCTAGGAAATACATTAGATTATTTTAAGGTTTACTAAATCGAATCAATATTTATTAACGTATTTCAAAGCAGCTTTATGCAGTTGGAGCAAAAAGTGAATGTGCAAATTGTAAACAATCTCGTTTCTTGGTTTTGTTAATTATTGTGAGAAACTACTCAGCTGACCAGGCGGGTTTTTGGACCTAGAGCTACCACAACCCGACATAGCCGTGATCGTCTAGTGGTTAGGACCCCACGTTGTGGCCGTGGTAACCCAGGTTCGAATCCTGGTCACGGCAATGTTGAAAATAAACATTGTCACGGAGTCCGGGTTAATTTTTTTAAACTGTTTTTGTTGTAGTTATTATTATACTAATTAATTATATTATATTAATTAACTTATAAAATACTTATCTGGAAAGATTACAAGCCGAAAATTATAATTGATAAACTTATTTCAAATAAGACCCATTTTTACAAGAAAATAAAGAGTCGGATTCTGACGATATATGTATGATACATACATACATATGTACGTACATATGGCGGACCTTCATTTTATTTTTTATATGTTTGTTTTATTTATAGTAGCTTTTGAAGCTTTTTTTTATCTACAAATCATGGAATTCAAAGTCGGACAAAGATTTGTAACAATTATTTTCTTTTAACTATCATAATCTGGATCAATTCAAAATGGACCCTAAAGAAACAAGTAGTTTAGAGTCAGATCTAAATGAACTCAATAATGACCACCATGAAAACAATTATCAAGCGGAAGTATCAAAATTCTATGCAACCATTGCAACGATTTCGAGGAACATGCGTAAGGACAATTGGACATATCTACAGCGCCACCCAGAGATACGGACCATAATCCGGGTCATTACCAACGAAGCTATCAAGGCAAAAGCATCGAATATCCCTCAATTCGCAGCGGATTTGTTTAAGGCTGACAACGAGAAGGAATTGATTGAAAAGGTAAACCTTTTTGTACTATAATAATGGGAATAACTTATTTGTAAACATTGTGCAGATAAACAAGCAACTAAAATCAGTCAACGAACAGACGAGTGGTGATACTCCCGATGGTTATATGACCTTCCCGGACTCCACCGACAACTCTTCAGAAGGTAATACTCAATGTCCACCAACACATTTTGCCGCCCCACAAAAAACGGACGAGTTTGTCAAGCCAGTGTGTCCAGAAAATTTTAAGCCCAGTTGTAAATAGTTCAAGAATTCTTTAATAATAACGGTCAATAAATAAAGAAATTTGGTTAGTTACTTCTTTGGTACCTAGGTCACTAGTTACCTGTGAATTTGTGATCGGTAATTAATCATTATTTGTTTATCTTTGTTCTAACATATATTGACTAGAATAGTTATATATAATTTAATAAATTAAATCTTAACATAATATTAATACTGTGGGAATTAGCCAACACTAAAGGCACCCTGATGACCGCATACGTTGCCAGACTATATATTATGAAAAGGTCTGGCAGCACTGCGCAAAAGGGGAGCCTCAAAGAAAATAATTGAGTGGAACAGAAAACATAATTAAGTGCTGTGCAATTTAAATACTTCAATTATTTGTCCCAAGACAGCCAAATAAATGACAATACCCAAGGAGTGCCCGAAAAAACGAATTAAAACGGCGAAAAAATCAGCAGAACTCATATTGTCTGGTGAGTTAACCTCCCTTTCGCCCCCTCCACCCATCCCTCAGTTAACCTCTATCCACCCCAACTGCTACTTTGCGTTTTGTTGTGCTCTGGTGCTTCGTAATAACAAAAGCGTCAAGTGACAGGTTTTGTTTAAATAATCGGATGGCTGTGTTGCATGACCAATTCTGACAGATGATGCAACATGGCAGCAACAACAAATACTACATACTTCGCCGGCCGGCGAAGCGAAAAAACGAAAGCGAAAGCGAAACGTCATTTGAGTCGGACGTTTGCTTGGAAACGTCGTAGCATTTCCAGCGGTTTAGTAGTAAAAGTTCTTTTCAGCAGAGTTGTGCATCGGCATTGGACTTGAAAATGCTGCCCCAAGACAAGAAAATTCTAAGGTGACAGACCCCACACCGATTTACACCTGTCGCCACGCCGAAATTACATGATTTCGAACAAAATAATATCCCCCATTTTTGCAGGCAACATACACGCCAGAACCAGAACCAGAATCCGAACGCGACAGCGGTCTCGCGGCGTTCCAGGTGTAACGGCACCTACCAGCACTCCAAGATGAACAGCAACTCGAAGGCGGATCCCATCTCGCTGAGCTTCCATGACTCCTGCCTGCGGATGTCGGACGTGCAGCTGCTGCACGGTCCCCACTGGCTGAACGACCAGATCTTGAGCTTCTACTACGAGTATCTGTCGCACGTGAAATACAAGACGAACGGCGACCTGCACTTCATCGCCCCGGAGGTGACCCAGTGCATGAAATACATGGACGACCAGGAGCTGGAGCTGCTGCTTGGGCAAAGCAAGGCCACCTCCAAGCCGTTCATTTTCTTTGCGCTGAACGACAACGAAAGCACTGAGCCGGGCGGCACCCACTGGTCCTTGCTGGTCTTCTCGCGTCCGGAGAAGACCTTCTATCACTTTGATTCGTATGGGAACAACAATACGAGCAATTCCGTGGAGCTGATGAACAAGATCAAAGAGCTGCTGGGTCAGCGCCAGGCCAAGTTCCGTCCGATGCGTTGCCTGCAGCAGGCGAACGGCTACGATTGCGGCATCCATGTCATCTGCATGACCGACCACATTGCCGATTATCTGAACAGGTACGAGGTAATTGACGGGCTGCCGCCGCTACAAGTTGATGCTGTGAAGGCTAAGCGTTCGGAGCTGCTCAAGCTGATCCTCTCGCTGGGCGGCAAGGGCTAGACGAACGCCCTGAGGTGTACCTTTCCCATCCATCCAGCCACTAGTATTAAGCGACCAGATTACGGAATGTAATAAAGAATGAAGACAGCTGGCGGAGACCCATGTGAATACGATATCCCAATATCCTTGATATTGCTAATAATGTAGTTTGTTAAGTTCGCTTGTAAGCCAAGTATGAATGTTTACATGGAGAGTCGTGTCAGGCACACACAACCACAGAAAGAAGAGATACCACTGCTCTCAGTGACGATGGCACACCAGGGAGTCGGTGCGCGTCACCTAACTTTAAGTTTTGGTCGTACAAATAAAGATTTGTTTACCCGTCAAGCGAGCAGCAGAGCTTTGGTTTCAAATACGGTCTGCCCGTCGCCAGTAGCGAAAATAAACAGTCTCGTCTTGGTTGCAATTATTTTTATTATAAATGCACAACGGAAAGGGATCCCAGCTTGGATCTTTGATTAGTTTACGATTAAAAAACACATACAAAATAGATAAATCCACATAGAAAGTTGATATTACAACGAGGCACTGGAGTACATACAAGGAATACCTTTAATCCTGCCGGATACTTTGGGGTGGGTGGGTTCTTGCAGGGTGCTGACCACTGACTAACAGCTAGCTAAGCTACACTATTGTAGTACGACTGGTTGGGGCCTAGGGCCTGGCCCAGCCGCCAAAGGCACGCTCCAGTTCCTCGGCAACGGCCAGACACAGACGATCTTCGTTGAAGTTGGCTATAACCTGGATGCCCAGGGGCAGACCCTCGCTGCCCAGCTTGCCCAGCGGCACGGCGGTGGCCGGGAAGCCCAGCACGTTCACAATACCGGTGTAGGCAAAGTTAATGGGACGCGTGATGGGCTCGTTGTGATATGGCGCCACTGTGGGATGCGTGGGATAGATCAACACACCATTGTCACCTAGCAGTTGCTGCAGCTCCTTCCTAAGCTCGTCCCGCTTGCGCACCAGGTGCTCGTATTTGGGGGAACCGTACTTGCACTGGTTACTGTCCATGATCGCCGTTGAGAGGCCAATGAAGGTGTGCTTGGAGGCGCCAAAAAACCACTTGAAGAGCTCCCAGTAGGTGTTGATGTCGCGCTCCAGATTGCCCAGCTGGTAGGCGAAACCATGGCCACTGTCATCGCGCATGTTGGCAAACCAAATGGCCGCCGACTGACGGAACTGCGGCAGCTGAATGCGTTCTACCTTCTGGCCGCCGAACTTCTCGCCCAGATGCTGGGCCACCCGCTTCATGGCCTGCAACAAGAATGATTACTGATTATAGTATCTGATCTAAGAGATGTTTCAGAGTAAGCACTTACCTGCCGCAGGTCAGGGTCCACGGCGGAGATCAAGCGACCGCCGCCATCTGACTCCTGATAGAAGAACTTCAACTTGGTGAGGTCCACTTGCTTGTCCAGATTGAGGAGAGATGCCTTCTCGCCCGCCATTATCTTCAGCATGGGTCGCAGGTCCTCGGCAAAGCGCGACATGGGTCCCAAACCAAGGAAGGTATTCTGCTCGGCACTAAACGGGGCCGGGAACTGTCCCACATTGGACACGACCAGCTTGCTGGGCTTGTGACCAAAAATGCCATTGAAGAACGCCGGCATGCGTATAGAGCCGCCAATATCCGAGCCCAGGCCAAAGGGGGAAGCAGCCGCAGACTGAATGCAGCCCTCGCCGCCACTAGACCCGCCCACAATGCGATTCGCGTCATAGGCATTCCTCGTCCGTCCATGCACAGTGTTGTTGCTCTCCCACCACATGCACACCTCCGAAACGTTGGTGAGGGCGAAGGGAATGGCTCCGGCCTTCCGCATTAGGGCCATGGCATCGGCATCCTGGGCGGCGCGCACATCCCGACGCTCGTACAGGCCGGCCGTGTGGAGCATGCCTGAAAAGTTGCAGTTAATATTATTTATAGGAAGCAAAACCAATGCCTCTACCCACCCTTGACGGAAATGCAGTCCTTGGTGGTAATGGGCACGCCCAGGAATGGCTTCTGCTTGGCCAACTCCTCCGCGCTGTACTTCCCCGACTTGATCAGGGCGTCTGCCTCGGCTGCCTCCTTGAGGGCCTGGTCATAGCGTTCATCCACCACACAGTTCAGTATGGGATTCACCTCCTTGACGCGCCTAATAAAGGATTCCAACACTTGGACGCTGCTCAACTAAAAGAAAAGGATAAATTTAACACAAAATAACAAAGATAACCAAAGGTAACTCACCTCCTGGCTGCGAATCTTTTTGGCCAGCGCAGAGGCCGACTCCAACAGAATGGGATCTGTGATGGGAGGAAGAGTCTCACCCTTGGCTCCATAGATCAGCCGGAAAATGAAGCGAATGAAGGTCTGGAGAAGGCCAAAGATGTAGCCACCAATGGCCTGGGCCGTAGGAACGCCCTGCGCCATAGGAATGTGTGTGGGCGAAGTAACTACTGGGAGGGGGAAATCACAATGGGAATTCGTATGAGGTTGTGTGTCAGTGCCGGTCTGTGGCCTGTCCCATGAGTTGCTGCTCTGGAAAATGAAAATGCATATAAAATATTATCGTTAAATATGTACACACAAAATGTATATACACTTTTATATGAATAAAGGCATAAATAATTTGCGCAGCTTTAGCAATTTCAGGTAACAGGTACAGCGGACTTGTGCTACTCTCCAGAAAATTGCAATTTTTTTCAGAGCTCTGTGTGGATTACATATTATATTATATTATATATATACATTTATCTAGCTATACTTAATGCCATGCCATGTTTAAAGCAAAACAAGTATTGTTTCTTCGTTTTATGTCCGACAATCCCGATGGTTTATTAGTTTGTGGACATACTGTTTCCTCATGTGCGCCGTATAATCACATGACTGACGCACGATATTAATGTTGAGTTGTTGTTGATATTTTTAATTATAGGCCTACTGAAATACCAGGCGAACAGCAGCGGGCAGCAAGTGTCTGGCGATCAGCTGTTTATTTTGATTTGAGCCTCGAGAGTAACAGCTGTTTAACAGAATTGACTCGAGGGAGCCGTTATTTCGAATCGAGCTTAGTGCCATTTGCTTGCTAACAGCTTATGTGCGCCTGTTATGTATAATCGCTATACGAGAGAATTTGTTTGGCGCAACAAATTTATACAACCACATTTTACACAAACAATATTAAGAAAATACCATCAAATTTTCGTTTTCCATTTCGGGTAACAGGCGAACAGAAAACTGAAGAGCGACGATCCGCTGGCACTGATCTGTGCAATGACGTCATTAATAAGAGGGTTGTCAGAGGGAAACTGTTAAAAAAAAACAGATAATCGACCTTCTACTACTTTCTGCGCGCCTAGTACATAATTCCATGCATTTCATAAAATGGTACAGCCAAAGTCCGGCGATCTTGTAGTCGCCTACAAGAACAACAACAACAACTATTTTTACAACAATAATATTTTACAACAACGACAGATTAGACAAACAATTTTAAAAAATCGCCATACAAATTTTACGATTCCCATTTCGGGTAACAGGCGAACAGAAAACAGAAGAGCGACGATTCACTGGCACTGATCTGTGCAATGACGTCATTAATAAGAGGGTTGCCAGAGGGAAACTGTTTAAAAAATACAGATAATCGACCTTCTGCTGCTATCTGAGCGCCTGGTGCAAATTAAATGTATTATACATTTATGTAAATGTTTAAATTAGAGCCTTGATCTTCGTACAACAAAAAAACACAACAACAAATGTACTACCACAACATTATTTCATTCCAATTCCACGAAATTCCAGTACAAATTGTACGTTTCTCCATTTCAGGTAACAGGCGAACAGAAAACAGAAGACCGACGATGCGCTGCCGCTTATATGTGAAATGACGTCATTGATAGAGATGGCAAACTCGTATTGCCAAGCACTGATCTGGCGTTGCCAGATCGTTCAACCTGATTGGCATTAATTATCGATAGTCGGCTTGGAGCAGTGCTACCAGATTGATATCGATAGCGGGCTTAGATTCGTGCTGCCAGATCGACTGATTTTTAAGTATAGTTGGCAGGGTTGCACTGGAAAGCTCAGCTTTGAGAC
>JAEIIG010038207.1:0-25800 GCA_018904695.1 Drosophila parvula | reverse complement strand
CGAGGGGGAAGCGGATGCCGGCTACCAGTGTCATCTGTGTAACAAGACCTTTCCACGCCGGCGGGATCTGCAGAGGCACATGGAGACGCGGCACAGTGGATCCAGCCAGTCCAGCACTACCAGCACTAGCACCCTGACCACAATGACGGGATCTAGGGCCTCCACTTCCAAGTCGAGCTGATCCCTTGCTTGTAGCACTCTTTTTGGGGCACTGCTGTGATAGGAAATGAAAAAAAACTGGGAACATCTCATAGAAAATGGTACAACCCAAAATTATATTAAAGTTCCAAAATAAAATATAAATCAAAATCATACATCAATTTTTGTTTATCTATGAAGGAGAAGACTTTGAAATGGATCATTTATAAATATTATTCTCAAGTAAACCAAATTGTATATTGATTTTGTGGGGCGAGTGTCCGTTTGTCCAAATACCTTATAACGTACATTGCTTTGTCCGTTACGCATCTTGAAGCTTATATTGTCTTTGCTTTGTCCTTTCGGTCACCTATCTGTGTGTTTGTTTGTCCTTCTACACCTTTCTTACTTGTTTTTAAGTAATTCTGATTAAATGACATTGCTTTATTTTTAGTTAAAGGGCCATTTCTATAATATTAAAACAACCCCCTTTAAAATGTTTTTATTGATACAAACGTTTAAGAATCAAATAGTATCGCTTTATTGATAAATTTCAATATGAATTCAAAGTGAATTTCTATCGTATAATGCACAAATCTTATTGTTAGACAATTAATGCTATTTTTCGTACAGTTTACGCTTACAATTTCGCCTTAGCTTTCGCTTCCGTTTCCGCTTTCGGCGGAATTTTAATCAATATATAATATATATTCGTGTATACACGCTTAATGTTAGGGTACATGCAAAACAATCACAAATTGTCTTCAACTTGGGCTAAAGCGGGTGTTTGTGTTGTTTGGTGTTTGATGTCATTTGTGTGTTACGTGTGTGTGGAGTGTGTGCGTTGAGCAAAACGTAGACGGGCCATGGAACACTCACAAATACAAGATTTAAGTCAATAGGTAATCTTAATTAATGCGCCTGTGTGTAGAAATGCGACAGTAAAGATAAAGATATACACTAAATACGTATATGTATATGCACTTATTGTAGTATTGATCGGAGCGTAAAGTTAACTATTCTGTTTGTTTGATTTCTGGAACTACATTTAGTTTGGTTTGCACGGGGCTAAACACTTAGTTAAGTTTTGAACAAAGATCCTCCTCTCTACATCTCACTTTTCACTTTCTATTTCAATTTTCATCATCCCCGAAGCCTTCCCATCTCTATCTTCTGTTTCCCTTACATTCTCTGTCATTTTTAAGGCACTTACTCAAGAAATCGCGATTCGAGAGTGTCCCTTTGGGGTTAGTAATTTGCTTTAAAAGTATTTCCTCGGAGTTTCGACCAAAACAATGTGTGGCAAGCAAAGCGGCGAGTGTGTGTGGGTGTGTTTTCTGTTCGTGTGTGTGTGGGTGCAGTCGGGTGGACCTCTTAAAATTATAGGTCCTTGCTCCCTCTATAATACTCTAAAAAAGGACTTCCAGCATTCAAAGTATTTTAAAGCTCACCAAAACCTAAACTAACCTAATGTTGTTTTTTTTTATTATATATTCTATAGAAAAATTCTTTGAAAACGAATGCCGCACTATATATGGTAAATAAAGTAAATAAAATTGAATTTAAGGGCCTTGCTACGTGTTCCTGTTACTCATCCGCCACGTTGACCAGCTTAAATATAAACATGAATTGAAACCACCATCTCAGGCATTGAAAACAACGTTTATCTCTTAACAAACTAAGTTCAACTTTCTTTTCCAGCCAGTTAGAGAGTATGAGAGCTTGACCTAACCTTTTTAAATACAACTAAGGTCCACCCCAGTGTGCAGCTATCACCTTGAGCACTTAACGTATTTAATATTCATTATTAGCAACTTGTAGCTTTGACAAATATGTCTGCTTCGGATATTTGAAGATACGTTTCACAGTTCTCAAAAGTCTGTACTCGGTTTACATATACAAAGGTAATATATATAGTAAGTATAGTTATATATAGTATAGTATGTATATGTATATAATTTAGACACCAATAGTTGTTAATCGTTAAGAGTAATATGCAAATTCTGTATGTGGCGTGGTTTAGTTTAGGAATATGTATACGCGTATTGTTCTTGTAAATATCTAACATAAATTCATACATGAAGCACACTTGGGTTCGTTTTCTCATTAACTATTTGCTAATGTGGTTAGTAATTCGTTCAAAGTTTCGCATTTAACAAAATATCCATTAACCATTATCCGTTAACAATTTGATTTATTTAGTTTTATTTTTCTGCCTATGCCTTTTGTCAAATATATATGTATGTATATATATTTACTGTATGAAGTGTTTGTGTATTTAATTTAATCCTTGTGGTATTACAGTTGCTTCTTCCTCGTTGTTGTTCCCGCTGGTTCTTTTATTAAAGAGTTAGAGCATTAGACCTTCGATTGATTATATTTATATTTAATTCTCTTCTTCTGTTCCTTTCTATGTATGTATTATCTGTGGTTCGCAGTTGGAAACCATTGTATCATTGCTTTGGGGGTATTCATTGAATTGGCTTAATTGAAATACTGAATCGCTGAACACACACACAGACGACCAAATAGTGTACCATCACAGACAATATAAGGACTAAGATGCTTAACGCCTACTCCAGATCTGGCCGCAGGTTCTCTTGAAATTTTATTAAAAATATAGAGTTAGGGCGATCTCAAATTTGTTGATTGTTGCTGGCGCGTTAGGCATCTTATTCGTTATATTGCCATTGGTACAATACGATATCATTCTTAAAAAATAGAATTTTCCTCATCCCGTCTTGGTTTGGTTTCTGTCTCAATTAATTGCGCCACGAAAATTACAACCTCGCTTAACACCTAATGCTGTGTCACAAAATATTCTAGAATATACACACAAGTAACGGATTGCAGCTCCTTTGAATATAGCACTATATATATATAGTATATATATAGTACTCTTATGTGTGTAAAATTCTGTTTCTTCTGAAGACTTTCTTGTTCACAATTGTTAGTTCTTAGTTCTTGTTTGCATAAAAACTTTGGACGTTTGGTATTCTTATTCAAGTTCATATATAATTATAATTAGACAAACAAAATGCTTAAAGCTGCCCACAAGACTTTGTCTACGTCGTTTTATAGGTTTTATAATTACGATTCCGATTTGGTTTTGTTCGTATTCGTATAGATAAGTATTAAGCTTGCTGCAGCTGCTTAACATTTAAAAGACACACAGTACGTAGGTGAAACTATATATCTAGGTTTACAGGCTCTACTACACTCTCTATGTGTTTTTTTATTTTTTATTTGTTTTTTGTTTAGTAAGGCATATGCACAAGGGAAGGACTCGATCATCGTCGCGTATCGTTGGATTTTGGGTACCAAGTTGGTAGTTAGTCGGTAGTTTTAAACGAAAACACATAACTAGGGGGAAGACAATACTGGGGACAATTGTTGACGCGCTCTTATGTATGTACAAGGTTTACAATTGGCTGCTTGATATGAGTATTTAAGTTAAACTCTAGTTTAGTGCTTTGTTTTGTGAGAAAAGCTAGGGTACTAGGTAGTAGGAGCTGCTACTTGCCCTTCGCACGGTTACACACTACACATTAAAACTCGTTCAATTAGATTTCATTGCAGTTCTCATTATTGCTGTTCTCGGTTGTTTAAGACGTGTCCTGCTGCTGATTGTGATGCCGAAGAATCGTATAAACTTGATCAGTTTGCTTGAGGAGTACATAAGTGAGTGAGTGAGTGAGTGAGTCAGTGTCTCGTGTTGGCTGTGTTTTGTATTTTCCATTAGTTGATGTTTTACAATTTGTTTAAATTAAGTTTGCTTTATCAAATACCCTGCAACTTCATTTAATTATCACAGTTTTCATCAGAGATAGTTTAAACGTTTCAATATGCTTTTGTTTTATATTTTTCCTATGTTCTGTCAATTTTCTTGGTTTTATGCAAAAATAAAAGGCAAGCCAGTTGAAATTTGTGCAAATTTGTGTCCTATAACACAGGATCGTTTGCTTTCTCCTAAACAAAGTTTATTAATTAAACCAGCAAACGAGGATTTTAGCTCAGGATGTGTGGGGCGAGAAGTTTTCTGTATTATATATTTTCCACACATCTTTGCCTGATATGCTGTCCATCTTAAAATATTATCTACGTGTCTACTATTCTAATTAAATTTTTTTGTTGTTTTCTTTTTATTTATTTATATAATTTGTTGTTTTTTTTTGTTTTTTGGTGAGCAAGTCTCGTGTAAAACAAACATCGATTTTACTTTTAAAGTAGTTTCTGTTTTATTTGTAAACA
This sequence comes from Drosophila parvula, assembly GCA_018904695.1. Lineage (NCBI taxonomy): Eukaryota > Metazoa > Arthropoda > Insecta > Diptera > Drosophilidae > Drosophila > Drosophila parvula. The sequence continues at coordinate 21,411 of JAEIIG010038207.1, read as the reverse complement.
TAATTAAATTGTAATTATTTGGAAGCAAAAGATGGCATATTTGTTTCTTTCTCTCTTTTCTCATATTGTTTGCTGCGTCACAAGCATCATCATTGTTGAAACAGAGCAAATAAACCGTACACAAAAAATAATAATATAATAAATGTAAATTTAAAATGTCTTCTTGGAAAGTCTTCATTTGAATTTCTCGTTTCATTTCGTTTCGTTTGGTTCTGGTTGCAAATATATAGAAATCGTATATAGTAGTCATAGGTAGTGTTGTTGCGGCGTGTGTAGATCGGGGGTGTGGTAAGTCATGCAAGTCCCTACTTTGCCTTCGATTATCATCCATTATCTTCTTCTGCTACTATTGTAGGTTCTCCTTCAGTGTTTAGTAGGATTTTTGTACTTTCGACAAAGAATATTTTTTGGTTAAACCGATTTGTATACAAACAAAGTCATATATAATGGCCAAGATCTCCTTACCTCTCTCTAATACATAATGCGTACTGTTTGTGCTTGCAGCATGTGTGTGTGTGTGTGTGTTTGTGGTGCTAAGTTGGTTGTTAGTTTGGTATTTTGGCATTGCCTTTGCTTTCGTTCTCAAAATACAATAAATACAAGTCTTGAATTTAACAAATACAAGGGTATAATAATGGTATAGTGATGGGGGCTGCCCATAGATCTCTCTTGCGGGCTAAGGAGGGACTCGGACTCAGTGGCGTCCCTCTCGAGACAAAAATTAGGGCAAAGGACGAATATGGAAGGACGTTCGTGATGTATGGACAGCCCCCGCGTGTATAGTATTTTAAAATATTACATTTATAGGTAAGGGTAGATAATCCTCATATATGCATATCTCGATCTCCGTCTCGATCAATCTAAAACAAATACAATACAAATATAAACTAAGCATTCTAAGACGTTGCGTGAATTTTGGTACTTTAAGTAATGCTCATTCGTTGCCTAACACATGGAGAGTATTGAAAGTAGAGGCGGTCTAACGACGACAGACTAATATAATTACAAACAAAATACAGAGTTGGCTTAATTAGGGAACATGAAGGAAGGGTAATAATTAAAATAATTGGCAATACGAGCGAGGAGCAGAAGGAATCAACAACATACTTTGAACATTTTTTTGTTTGTTTTTTTTTTGTGTTTTTTCTGGTTTTTGTTTTTTTGTTTTTCGCTTTTCATTTTGGTTTTTGGGCGGGCTTCGGCCTTTGCTAATACAATACAAATCGTTTGTTGTACTTTGCAGCCTGTTAAATATGTACGTATAGGTAGTAGTATATGGTATATATATTCATATAAATATGTATGCATGATTATGTTGTAGAAGAACGGCCGAGGAGCAAATCAAAGGCATTTTTTTTACAAGTTTTATGCTATACAATTGCGATTGCGCCTGCGGTTGCGGTTGTGGTTGTGGTTGAATGGTGCGTGCGGGGTGAGATATGCATTGCTGCATTTATGTGGTTGTTGTGGCAATTTCCACGTTGTTCGTCTTGGCGCTGGAGGCCAGTTTCTGTTGCTGTGCTGTGATGTTGGCTTGCTCGTGGACGTGCTGCTCCCCGTCCACATTGCTGCTGCTGTTGTCGTTGGCATGGTTGCTGCAAATAAAAAATAATAGCAAGGATTATATTAAATAGGCAGAAAATATCTAGACAACGATATTTGACGTCAAGGCCCATATTTAAATCTATATTTTAACCTTGCAATATGCTCGTACATATGTGCAATAAACCGATATTTTGTTTCATATATCGGCTATACAAATTGTAATTTTTAATATGATTTAATTGTAATCGACAGAAAAGGACAACTTTAAATAACAATATGCATACATACTATATATATATAAAACTCTTAGGTTAAGGAAAGAGCATATCGATCCACTTAACCGAAATGGATATTTAACTTGAATTAAATCGATATTTGAACGCTGTGATATACATCTGTGAAAAAAATGTATTTTCTGTTTGATATATCGGAGGTTATCAAAAATGTAGTTTCAAAGATGTTTGAAAAGTAATCGGTAAAAAAGTTAAAGAATTTTAAGAATACTCTTTGGATAAAATCGATATTGGCACTCACAATTCATTCAGTTTGCTGGTTGGTCCATTCGAAATGGGCGCTGGCTGCTCCGCGACCTCCGTAGGACGATCGGCACCGCCCAGTGGCTTGGTCCACATGCCCTCATCATCCTCGTAGTCCTCCTCGCCGTCCAGCAGCACCGACTGCAGCCGAGTGACAATCGACGCGGTCTCCACAACGCTTGACTCCGCCAGCTTGTCGCTGATAGCCTTCTCCACGTTGGCATTATTGTCGTACTCAGCCTGCTGATCATCGTCGCTGCGCGCAGTGCTCGCAGTGGTACGCTCCTGAGACTCTGGCTCTGGCTCGGCGGGGGCAGCTGTGAGGACTGGTGGCCCCACCTCTTCATCAGGTGCCGTCGTGGTGGGCCTGCCCAGATCGCTACCAAAGGTGCTGAAGTGCGCATCGAAGTCGGCAAAGTTGTCTGCATTGAAGTCCGTGCCCCAGTTGGCGGTGCCCGTGTTGATCTGGGCGGACACGCCGGGAATGTCGGAGAACTGGAGGTCCATATCCCAGGGATCCGCCAGGTTGTTCAGCGTGATCGAGTTCTTGGTGAACATGCCGTGCCCGTGGCCGTGGCCATCTCCAGAGCCCGGGTGCTCGCCATGCTCGTCGTCGTCATCGTCCTCGTCGTCGATGTTGCGTCCAAACTGGAATAGATTCTGATCGTTGTCCATGGTGAAGACAATGTCCTGCAGCGTGTTGTCTAGGTCACTGTAGCCCATGTTACTGTACGACAGCGTTCCTGTGTCCCAGGCATTTGTCTCGCCCAAATAGTCCTTGGAGCCAACGCTATACTCGTTCTCCTCGTGGGGATTGCAGTCGGCCAGCAGCTTATTCTGTTGTTTGGCCGCCAGGGTGAACTCGCCGGATTCCGCATCGACCAGGGCCTGCCAGGCCCTTTGCTCGTCCTCGTCGCTCAGACTTGCGCTTATCAGGGCGGCGATATGTTCCGATTCGGATATACAATTCGTGACGTGACGCAAAATTTTGATGAGGTGTCCCATATAGCCCAGACGGCGACCCTTCTCAGCAGATCTGCAAGGGAAACCGTGAGTTAACCTGGCCGATAGAGAGGAGTATTTCAAAACTTACTGCGCCTGCGCATTGTGCTGCCAATAGTCGACCAGCTTGGATACCAAGTGGCAGTTGTTAACCAACTGGAAAGCAATGAAAGTTATTAGTAAGTACATACAATCTGGACGGAATCCAGGCGCAACTTACATGGATCTGCATTTGGGAGGGCGGAGCACTTGGCTGGGTCTTGGTCTTGTCGAGATCATTGAGCGCTGGCTCTGTTTCTGACTGTTGACCGGCTGGAGGTTCCCCTACGTCCATTTCACTGTTCTCCACATGAGCTCCGTCCGCCTCGCTGTTCTCCACATGGTTTTCCTCCGTCGTGGGTGAAGCTTCCACTTCGGGCGTAGCTTCGGCCTCCACAGCAACTTCCACTTGAGCCGGAGTCTGCTCTTGTGGCTCTTTTTTCTCCTCCTGCTCCTGAGCCGCCGCATCCTGGGCAGCTGCCACCTCGATTTCGATGTCACCCTCCTGCTCTACCTCCTCCTTGCCACCCTCGGCTCGCTTCGCATCGTTCAGGGCGTTCTTTATCTCCACCTCGGACTCGGATACAGACTCGGTGCCGACTTTGAAAAAGGCATTGATTAGGCAGTCGGCGGTGAAGAAATCCGGCACCTCGGTGGAGGACAGCTCGTTGTAGAAGACCAAGTGGAGGGCCTTCTCAAGCTCAGTGTGCAGGAAGTTGTTCCAGCAGTACTGCTTAAAGTAGTCCAGCAGGAGGCCGAAGTACTCAGTGGCGCAGATGCTGTAAAGAATCCCTTAGTTGGTTGTAAATTGTCTATAGGTTTTGGACTTACGCCTGCTGAATGGTCTCGTGCTTGGTCTCCAGCAGGGCGGTGAACACGCGACACACTTGGAGGCGTGTCTTGCCAAAGGGGGGCGTCAGCACAGCGGCCGTGGTCTCCAGCGTGGGTTTCTGCAAATTTAGCGATTAGGAATCAGGGTTTTCCAGCTCTAATCAGAGACTAACCGCAGGCGGGTTCTTGAGCACATGGACAAATTCGTGGAGGCGGGGCGCCATCACAGTGATCACAGTTTCCTGCACTTCCTGGTGGAATTCGCGCTCGCGCTTCTGCAGGAGACGCTGCCGATCCGAGTTAGGTTCATCTCTGCAAGGGGAAAAATATGGAATAAAGTGGCATCTGTGGCATCTAATTAGGCTCGAACTTACGTGAAGGTAATTGGCTTGATGAGGGTAAGTACAACCGATATTCCTGATAAGATGGCGATCTCCTGAGCGTTTGGTTCCAAAATCACATTTAACAAGGCTTCAATTGTGTCCGCAGACTCGATCGTCTTCAGTATGGGGTTGGAGCCATCGAAGGCCGGCTCAAACGAATCGTTCTCCTGCTCGGTATGGCGCATGAGGCGCCCTTGGTTAATAAGATCACAGAAAAAGTCGGCAACATTTGCATGCTTGTCGGTCTCTTGAGGATTACGCAATATTGCAATCAGTCTCTCCACAATTTTATCTTCAGTTAGCCACTGGAAAGGGAAGCACCTTAAGTATATGGCATCAAATAGAGGACACTAAGGAGGACACTCACTTCGAATAGCTTTCGCTTGAGCTGACCGCCCTCGATGTCCTTCATCATCTGCATTATTAGATCAGGTATGACCGGTGTGTCAAAGTGTTTGCAAATGAAATCCAAAAAGGTCCTCTGCGATTTAATATACTCCAGGAGTTGTAGGCACATGTGTTGATACAAAAACCAATCTTGTTCAGGCTTTTTGGTAAAGAGCATGCTAAACGTTTTGCTAAAAAAAGAGGATAGCAGTGGATTTAACGGTGGTTCCTTTTCCAGATATGAATACAGCATCTGCAGCGTCACCGCGTCGGTCAGCAGCTTCTCATCCATGGACGGCAGGCCGCTGGAAAGGCAACACAAGAGGGTACAGGGTGAAAGGTACAGGGCACCAGACTTAAGAGTCAGACTTACAGTGTGAGTATCTCACAGGACATGTTGGCATAGCGGAATCGCTGGGCCATGGGCACATCTTCAGAGGGCTCGGTTGTGATCAGCTCCACCAGACGCCGGATGACCTCGGGTCGTGAAAAGTAGTTGACCAGGTTCTTCTTTTGCGTCTTGCACTCCTGAAGTATGTCCTCCTCGTCCAGGAATTCCTCCAGCGTGGAATTCTAGGGGTAGCAAGTGAGGGGTGAGTGTTTCCGTCAGGGGTCTGGGCCTACACCTACCTCCTTTTCCAGCAGCGCCTCTATATTAGCGGAGGGCGCATAACCCTTGTCCCAAAACATTTTTCGCACGTACGTCTTGGCGGTGACACTTTCAGGCTGGGGGAATCAAGAAATCTCTTCGCTGGGCTCGCGGATCGCTTTGGCTCGGGCGCTGGGTCGGTGACTGGGCATGCACGGCTCTGCGGAACGGGGGTGGAGTGAAGGAGAACCAGAAGCGGAGTCGCTCAATTAAAGCACTGCCGATACAAGCAACAAAGTAATGCGTAAATTTTTGTAATTATGCCAAGCAGGCCCCACATATACACTACGAATGCGGGTCGAAAATCGAGTTACCGCCCCTTGGTTGCCCTTGGATCGGGTGCGTGGGCGTGACCGGCGCACTTACGAGTTGGTTGGACTTTGTTTTTCTCACTATTTGTTGCACTTTTAATTGTTTTTCTACCGAAAAAACCACGCTATAATTTTCTTCACTGCTTCGTAGAGGTGGAAAATCTTCGACTACTACGTATAGTAACCCAGTGCGATAACTGTGCCTGATAGACCGTGTCCTCGATAAATCGTTCATTGCTTGTTCTTTTCTCTGCATCGTTATCAAACACTTATAAAACACTAGTTCAGCTGTTTAAAATACAACCTCCATTTTTTCTTAAGCTACACCATAAAAAAAAATGTTTGAGGTTTACAAATGTGTTGTTGGGTTAAATTAGCATGATACTCTCATAATATTTACAAATTTCACTTTTGAGAAGCCATAACATCATCCATCATTATTTCTCTTCAATACATACTTTTATTTGTCGAAAGTGAATGCTTAAAATTGTTTTTTCAAAATATAGAAATTTTTGCCACGAAGATTCTGGCAGCATTGTCGGAAGTACATTACTTGCGAATGTCATTTGTAGTGTGACCGTTGGTTAAAAACATTAAGAATCCACACGATTTAATGTTCTGTGGTATTTTCGCTTACACTGCCTAACATATTTAAAATACAAACATTTCAAATGGATCATGGCATGGGCATTGTTTTATGCGAAATTGCCGATGAAGCCGCCGACTTGGAGTGTCCACAGAACCCTTTGGTGTTCTGTTACCTCAAGCGGCGATGGCAGATCAAGGACTATCTGACCGATCAGGCAGACGTCATTCTAACAACTCTGCAAATATGTGAGTAGATCGAATGAATCATGGTAAACAATAAACATAATGATGCGTTATAGGCCAGGAGGCGCGCACAAGGAAGCTAAGCTTTAAGGCCATGCAGCAGGTCACCGGCCTGTGGACTTTGGTGCTCCGCTACGAGCAGACGCACTTCCGAAGCCGTCCCATCGAGTTGCAGCTGGCTGACACATTACTACCTCTGGTGTTCAGGGACTACACGAGCAGCCTGGAGTTTGAGGTGGCCCGGCAAGAACAGAAGCACCAGCGGCCCCTCAAGACCTATGTGAGCACCAAGCTGTTCGACGCCCTCTATGAGCGCCACCGTCAAGCTTCGGATCCAGAACGGGAGACATCCTTGGATCTGCCAGAGCGGTTTAAATCACGCTTAAGGAAGTATCAGGAGCGAACGGTCTGCTGGATGCTGGGCCGGGAGCAGCGTCTAACCGAACTGCCAGCCAAGTACACGCCACTCCATGCCGTCGACGGGCGGAGTCGCGTCTTCAAGCACAACTACTGCCTGCAGTTCACCCCGTACGAGGAGGAGCTGCCTAAGATTTCCCTGCCACCGGGCGGCATTCTGGCCGACGAAATGGGCCTGGGCAAGACTGTGGAGTTCCTGGCCATGTTGCTGCTGAATCCCCGGCCCACGGACACCTACAAGAACGAGTACTGGCACCAGCTTCTGGACGACATGGGCGACGAGCTGCCACTGAAACGGAGGCGGATGAAGGGCCGGGTGGAGTTCTGCATCTGCACCAGGAAGGGCGGCGACCGGCTCCAGTGCAGCAGGTGCCGTCGATGGCAGCACCAAGAGTGCATGGGGACTTCGAGCAACCAGAAGGCGACCGATTTGCCCCATCTGTGCCCCGACTGTTGGTCCGAGCTGGCCAAAACCAGCGAGAGCCTGGTGGAAACTGGAGCCACCTTCATTGTCTCGCCCAGCGCCATCAAGATGCAGTGGTTTCACGAAATGAATAAGCACATCTCACCGGGTCTGAAGGTGCTGCTATATCGGGGCCTGCACGCGGGCAGCTGGGTCCATCCCCTGGAGCTGGCACAGTACGACGTGGTGCTCACCGACTACGCGGTACTGCGCAACGAGATCCATCACACTGCTGACAACAAGTCCGACCGCCAGATGCGACACCAGCAGCGGTACATGCGTCCCAGCTGCCCGCTCCTGATGGTCAACTGGTGGCGCGTCTGTCTGGACGAGGCTCAGGTAAGGTAACTTGGCTAATTTCGTCTTTAATCTCCATCTCCTCTACCTCCTTCTCCTTCGCAGATGGTGGAGAGCAACACCTCGCAGGCTGCCGAGATGGTTAGGATGCTGCCGGCAGTCAATCGCTGGGCTGTGACCGGTACCATCGATGATCTGAAGCCGCTGCTGGAGTTCGTGGGCCGGACGGAAGCCTGCAGGCCGCCGGAGGCTTGGCAGACCATCGACAAGGCCTTCCAGTTGAACTTCAAGCCGGAGCCGCTGCTGGAGGTGTTGGAGCACAGCCTGTGGCGCACCTGCAAGTCCAAGGTGGAGCACGAGCTAGGCATTCCGCCGCAGACGCAGGTCGTGCACCGTCTCGAGCTGAGCAACGTGGAGTCGTTGTACTACCGGGAGGAGCACCTGAAATGCCACGAGCAGTTCCTGGCCGCCGTGGCCAAGCACACGCGACACATTCCTGAAAACGGCTCTTGCCTGGCGGCCATATCACCGCAGCTGCTGCGTCTCATCCTAAAGCCCTTCCTGCGCATCCGCCAGACGTGCTCGGTGCCCGTTGTGCTCAACAGCAGTGTGGCCAGCAACTTATACCTTAATCCCCAGGAGCTCCTGGAGCGGCTCAAGGCTAACAACGAGGGCGAATGCAAGACGGAGCTGCGCAGCTGGGCCTCCTCCTACAACGGCCTGGCCTCCATCCATTTTATACGCGAGGACTTCGCCCAGGCCATCAAGTACTACAAGCTCCTGCTGAAGCTGGCGGCGGACTACAACGAGGAGAACATATCGTAGGTGTTTCAAGGGCTCCTGAGCATCCCATCTTCCGCCAGCTCATACCTTCCTTTGCAGGGTCGACAGCGTGCTTCAAATCCATGCCATTTTCAACCTCATCCAGGCCAGCGACCTGGCCGCCGCTCCAGACCAGCTGTCCGACTTGGATAAGCTCAACTACCAGGCGGAAATGAAGCGTTTGGAGTGGCGGTATCTGGAGGATAACACAGCCGTCCTCGAGGCGGCACTCGCTGCCTACGAAGCGAAGCTGGAGGAACTGCATAAGCTGGAGGCGGAGTTCCAGGGCAGCCCCATCGATCTACTGGCCACGGTGGTGCACCACCAGCCCGCGCTGCACAACGCGATGTGGAACAAGGTGCTAGAGGAATTTGTTCGCCAGAACATAGCCACGGAGAAGATCCGTGATGTGGACACCATGGCTGGCATGGTTTACTTTGTGGATATGTGGTTCAAGAAGCTACTGCAACTAAAGAGGACTTTACTTGCGGAGTTTGTATACCTAAAGGAGGTCATGCAGGCAGCTTGGGGCTCTGTCAAGGCGGCCGAGGGCCTCTCGCAGGATATACTCAATTTTATAGGCGACGTAACGGACTGCCATTTGGCGGACATTCTGGTGAGTGAAGAGGGTATGCGATTGGGATTTTACTAAAAAATAGAGCTCCTAATTGCGCAGGAAGACAAGCCCGCTGAGAACCCGGAGAAGCCCAAGAAGCGACGCCATTGTCGCCTGTGCAAGATTCGGGAAAGCCTAAATCAGTTCGAGTGCCTGCTTTTCGCGAAGGATCTCGAGGCCGAGGCCTTGGCCACCGAGGGTCTGGAAAAGCCCAGCCTGGAGATTTGCCTAATTAAAAGTAAGTTAAAGACGGGCTTTACAGAGTGTTTTACCTAAATTCTCCTCTCCTGTAGGCATTTTCGCCTTCGTGCGCTCCAAGCCGAACTTCGGCGAGTGGCAGACTGAGTGCCAGAACAAACTTGAGGCGCTGTCCTGCCTGCAGAGCCTAGTGAAGTGCCAGATCAAGTACTGGATCGAGGTGGAGTACATGGTGAAGGCCTTCGACGAGCTGGAGATGTGCCGGATGCGCATCCTACTCACCGACGATCCCGAAAAGCAGTCCAACTATCGCATCCTGCGCTGCCAGCTGGACGAGCAGCAGCAGTTCAATCTGTCCAACTTGAACGAGGCGCAGCTGAAATTCACGCGGCTGTGCGGGCGGCTGAAGTACCTGAAGCATCTCAAGGAGGACGCCACCGACAAGCCCTGCCCCATCTGCCAGACGCAGGACGACGTGCGGGTGAGTGTGGGCCGGTTAACCCTGTGACTAAGATATAGATCTATAAAGCTCCTTTCAGTACGTGATGATGGTTTGCGGCCACTTTGTTTGCCAGCACTGCCTGGATACGATGAGGAGGAGATCTGATCGTGGTGGCGTCACCAAGTGCCCCCTTTGTCGCCAGGACTCGCCACAGTAAGTCAGGAAACTGCCTTTTCCATAAAGTATTTATATCAATTTCTTCAAAGGCTGTACTACTCGGTGCGTCCTGGCGCCCAAAAGTCCATAGTTGGCGACTTTTCCACCAAGATTGCGAACATTGTGGAACTCGTTCTGAAGATCCGGGCAGCTGATGAGGCGGCAAAGGTCCTAATCTTCTCACAATGGCAGGCGATACTCACGCAAATAGCCATGGCCTTGAACCGCAACGGGATCGAATTCCGCAGCAAGTGCAGTAATCAGGAGTTTGAAGATTTCAAGGTTCAAGTTTAAGGCAAAAATAAACTCTAAAAGTCCACAAGTAACCCCCCAATCTTCTCCAGAATCCCGATCGCAAGATAACCTGCCTCCTGATGCCCATTTCTAAGGGGTCTAAGGGCCTAAATCTAATTGAAGCCACTCATGTGTTTCTGGTGGAACCAATACTCAATCCCGGTGACGAGCGCCAGGCCATTGGGCGCATCCATCGCTTTGGCCAAACGAAGTGAGTTCGCTACTCTATAAATATTATGTTTATTAAAACATTATCTTGATGTTGCAGACCCACAAAGGTGCATCGCTTTATTGTAAACGGAACTATAGAGGAGAACATACTCTCTCTCATAGCCTCAGCCGATGACACCGAGACTTTGTCCACGCACTGGGACCTGGAGAATATGACTATAGACAGCCTCAAGAAGCTATTCATACTCAAGGATAAGGAGTAGATGAGGAGGAGCGGGGAAACATTTGTTAAACTCCAGCCACCTTTAATGGGACTCAGTACAGAATTTATGTTGTTTTTGTTTCCTTTACAGTATTTCTAGAAGTTTATTAAATCATTATTATGTTAAGCGTAAACCTAGGTTAAGTCCATCATATGCACACTGTAAATACAAGGTATTGCTCTCCATATAGGCCTACACTCGTTCTGAAAGCGTTAGACGCCACAATCAGCTCTCACACATGGTCCATCTTCAAGGCGTCCAACGTGGTTCCGTCAACGGTCGCTTTCTGCGCGTAGTAGCCATCGTAGGAGGCCTGCGCCTTATCCAGCTCCTGCTGCTGCTGCAACCGATGCAGCTGCTCGTAGGCCGCCTCCTGGATCTTCAGACGCTCCTCGTCCGCCCGCCGCTTCACCTCGTTCTCCTCGAACTGCTGGGCCTGGAGTTCGGCAGAAGCGGCCGCCCGCTCGGCCGCCGCCTCCTGGTACTCGTCGTAAGAGTGCAGGCTGCGGTCGCTGCCCCCATCCAACTTGTGCAGCGAGGAGAGCTGCTCCTTGGCCGCCTCGGCAATCTCCCGCCTCTTGGCCTCCGCCTGCCGCTTCGCCTCCCGCTTAGTCCGTTCCTGCTCCTCCAGCTCCTCGCGAGCGGCATAGAACTTGGGCGAGATGACGGGCGGTCGGTTCTCGTGGGTGCGCTGGTGGCGTTTTAAAGCCGTCTCCTGGCGGAAATGCGTGCCGCAGGTCTTGCACTCGAAAGGCTTCTCGCCGGTGTGTATCCATTCGTGGTGCCGCAGTGTCTGGGCCTTGGCAAACCTCTTGGGACAGAAGCGGCAGGCGAAGTCCTTCACTTTCTCGTGAATGATCTTGTAGTGGCGCTTCATGTTTCCGATATTGTTGAAGCCCTGCCCGCAGCCCGGGCAGATGTGCTTGCCCTCCTTCTTGGTGAAGTTCACCTGCGGCGACCAGGAGGGCACCGAGACCGAGGGTATAGGGTTCACAGCGGTGCCGGCCAGCTCGGCGATGTCCACACGCTGCACGCGGCGCGGATCTTTGGGTATGGTGGCCACCGACTCGGCGCACACCTTGAGCAGCTCGTCGGCCGCATTCTGCGACATGATCGCTGGCTCGCTGGTCAGGCCTTCGACAGGCATGCCCGACGGGAGCTCCGGAGGAGCCGTTCCCAGCTGTACTCCAACTGTTTCGCCCATCTCCACCTGACGCTGGCGATAGGTCTCGATGGCCCTGAGCACCCGCTTCTCGTGCGTCTTCAAGTGCTTGGTCAGGCTCTTGGGGTAGAGGAACTTCTTGCCGCAGACCTTGCATTCGCAGCGCTTCTCCCCGGTGTGCGTCATCTCGTGGATCTTGCAGGCGTGCGACTTGCCGAAGGTCTTGCCGCAGTATTGGCACGCGTAATTCTTGATCTTCTCGTGCACGATCTTGATGTGGTTGGCCAGGCTCTGCTTGTTGTGCGAGGCGTGCTCGCAGATGTGGCACTTGAACTTCTTCTCTTGGGTGTGCGTAAGAATATGGGTGTTCCACTCCTGGCGCGTCGTCTTGCCCACACCGCAGTAAGGGCAGACGTAGTTCTTGATGCCCGCGTGCCGCATCAGGTGATCCTTCAGGGCGCTGTTGATCACGAACCGCTTGCCGCAGATGTTGCAGGGGAAGGGCAGCTCCTTGCCGTCGTGCTTGTACATGTGCTTCTTGAGGGCCATCGGACACCGGAAGACCTTCTCGCACTCGGAGCAGGGGTAGTCCCGCGGCGGCGCCGCCGCCTTTGTGATGCCGTGCACCTTTTTCATGTGGAAGGTGAGCAGGCGGATGCGGGGAAAGGACTTTCCGCAGCCCTCGATGTTACAGTTGTGCACCTCCGACAGCTCTGTGTGGGCGTGGTCTATGTGGAGCCTCAGTCCGCCAGCGGTGGTGAAGCCTGGAAGGCAAATAATGGATTGGTATAAAGACCTTCAGCAGATGTAGCTTATAAATACCTTTCCTGCAGGTTTCCACCTTACACTGGAAGGGCAGCAGGTCGTTGTGGTGCTTCATGTGCTCCTCGTAGCGAATGGCCTTCTTGAACTTCTGGTGGCAGATGTGGCAGTCGATGATGCGGTGCAGGTGTCGTTCGCCGGGCGGCACTCTCCGGCGCCTGGTCTTCGTCTTATTCCCCTCGTTGTCGTCGTCCTCATCCTCCTCCTCCTCGGAACCGCAGAGGAATTCTTCTTCCTCCACTTTAACAGACGCTTTCTTGGCCTTGTGTTTGGCCTGACGCGGACTCATTCTCATGCGCTGCGCCAGAGGTAGGTCATCGTCGCCGTCGCTGCTGTTGGGCTCAAAGTCCACATCTTGGTCGTGGTCGCTATCGCTCTCCGAGGATGAGCCCACACCGAAGAGGCCTATCAGGTCTTCGGCATCGTTCTGCTTCACATCCTTCTCCGCATCCTCAGCCTCCTTATCCACATGCTCCAGCATCTTGAACACATCCTCCTCGTTCTCAATCAGCTCCATCTTGTGATCAAGCAGCGGGTCAAAGTTGATCCGATCCTCCTCCTCCTGGCCCACCAGCTCGCCACCGTTTCCGGCGACGTTCAGCACGTCAAAGGTCCTGATCTGACCGCTGGAAGGCGGGCAGAAAACGTTCCTCGCCACAAGATCCTGGAACTTCTGGACGGAATCTACGCACAGCTTGTGGAACTCGTGCAGATCGTCCAGCCGGGAGTAGCAGGGCGTGCACAGGCTCTTGGGAAAGCCGTCCGACTGGTCGACGGCCAGCGAGGTGCACACACACAGCTTCTTGGCCAGGCCGGGGATCAGGAAAAGGTCGAAGCATCCGGATCCAGCGCCGTCGCCTGGCAAGCGGTTTAGGCAGATGCGGCACACGGCGTGAACCGAGTACTGGGCGCCCACCTCCTCCATGGCGGCCGCTCCAGAGTGAATCGAAAGCTTCGGCGTTGGTCAAAACCTAAAGATTTAAGCGGAGAAAAAACTTTACGCGTCAGATCAGAAAAACCAAAACAACAGTGACAGAGGTGCTCTCAGTTTGTAAAATAGCCAATTGGGGAAATAGCTAGAATTGTATATTCTTGAATACGATATTTTTTGTTATGCCACAGTTTTTTTTTAGTTTGTTCAAATAATATGTTACTTAAATCACTCTTAAGCTAAAAATTAATATGTTTATAAGGAATTATCGAAATATTAAGAGCATAAAATCCTCTAGATCTAAGAGAGAAATCCGCCTATTTCGCAGCACTGAAAACTGCTTGCAACCCAAACGCCGCATACCAACACTGAACAAACGGACTTTTAATGCTTATTTTTCTGTTATTTTATTTGATACTTTTTGTGTTACGCAAAAGTACTGTATTGTTAGTAAACATTAATTGAAGGTGAAGCTACATCGAAAAGTGAAGAGTATGAATCCCGCTAATTATTGAACGGAAAACAGCTATCTGCTTGCACACCAAACAACACTTACCAACACTGAACAAACGCGCTTCTTATGCTTACTTCTGTTTATTTATATTTAAACCGTCATTTAAAAATGAATACAATTAGCAATCATACAATAAAATACAAACTTAAGCCGCTGAGGGTGGAGAGGGGAGAGTTACGTACAAAGTAGACAAAAGGAGGCTTGCAGAATGACGGAAACTATATGGTAAACCTTAAGAGTCCTATAACGGATACTTATGTCCTTCACAGAAACACATAGTAAATGGGATTGGGTGTGGGCTGGGCTGTGGATGCAGATCCGGCCGCTCAGACGTGGTCCAACTTGAGAGCGTCCGACGACGAGCCCTCCGCCTCAGCCTTCTGGGCGGAGAATCCCTGATACGTGCCCGTTTGCTTCTGCAGCTTGTTCAGCTGCTCGAAGGCGGCTTCCTGGATCTTCCGTAACTCCGCCTCCGCCTTCCGCTTCGTCTCGTTCTCCTCGATCTGGTAGGCCAGCAGCTCTGCCGTGGCCGCCGCCCGCTCAGCCGCCGGGTCCTGGTACTGTTCGAAGTTCTTAGGCTGCTGGCGCTTCACTGAAGTGCTGGTCTCGGCCTTTGGGCCCGCCGGCTCCTTGGGCTTGCCTGGCGGACGCGGCGGCTTGTCGTGTACCTTCATGTGGGTCTTGAGCACCTGCTCCTGGCGGAAATGCTTACCACAGACCTTGCACTCGTACGGCTTCTCGCCAGTGTGGATGTACTCGTGGTGTCGGAGGTACTGCTTCTTGGCAAACCGTTTTGGGCAGAAGCGACAGCAGAAGTCTTTCACCTTCTGGTGCACTACCTTATAGTGGAGCTTCATGTTGCTTACATGGTTGAAGCCCTTGCCGCAGTCTGGGCAGATGTGCTGGCCCTCCTTCTTCGTGAAGTTCACCTGCGGCGACCAAGACGGCAAGTTGACCGAGGGAATCGGATTGGCCACCGTGCCAGCCAGCTGGGCGATGTCCACGCGCTCAACGCGACCCCGCAGATGCGGACTGGGCTTGGCAATCGTCGAGGAGGAGCTGGCGGCGGCAGCATCGCCCATCAAGGGGTTCAACGGCTGGGTCTTGGGCAGATCGCGCTTTTCGTGCGTCTTTAAGTGCTTGGTGAGGCCCTTCTCGAAGAGGAACACCTTCCCACAGATCTTGCATTCGCAGCACTTGTCCCCGGTATGGCTTCGCTCGTGGATCTTGCAGGCGTGCGACTTGCCGAAGGTCTTGCCGCAGTACTGGCAGGCGAAGTCNTTGCGCTTCTCGTGCACCACCTTGACGTGGTTGGCCAGCGCCTGCTTGTTGTGGGAGGCGTGGTCGCACTGCCGGCATTCGTACTTCTTCTCCTTGGTGTGCGTGAGGATGTGCTTGTTCCACTCCTGCCGCGTCGTCTTGCCAACGCCGCAGTAGGGGCAGACGTGGTTCTTGATGCCCGCGTGCCGTAGCAAATGGTCACGCAGGACGCTGTTGATGGGGAAGCGCTTGCCACAGATCTCGCAGGCGAAGGGCAACTCCTCGCCGGTGTGCTTGTACATGTGCTTCTTGAGAGCGGTGGGGCAGCGAAATACCTTGTCGCACTCCGTGCAGGGGAAGTCCCGCTGCGGGGTGTCCACCTTGTGGACGCGCTTCATGTGGAAGCTGAGCAGCACGGGACGGGCGAAGGACCTGTTGCAGCCTTCGTAGGTGCACGGATGCATGGCTGAGGTGTCTGTGTGAGCGTGCTCCACATGGACGCGCAGTCCGTTGGCGGTGGTGAAGCCTGGAATCGGGATTATGTCAGCTCTACTTCAAGGCAAGCCAGGTCAGACCTACTTACCCTTTTTGCAGCTCTCCACGGTGCACTGGAAGGGCAGGAGATCGTTGTGGTGCTTCATGTGATCCTCATAGCGGAACGCCTTCTTAAACTTTTGGTGGCATATGTGGCAGTCGATAAGGCGGTGGCGATCGCGCTCATCCGCCGGAATTCGTTTGCGCTTGGCCTTGCCCTTGCTGGAGCCATCTTCCGAGTCCTCCGAGGAGCTAGACTCATCGGATTCCTTGTCCTGCTTAACCTTGGTCTTGACTGTTGACTTGCGTCCACGGGCGGCTCCTCGCCGGCTGCGCTGGGCAAGCGGAATGTCGTCATCGCTGCTGTTTAGCTGGAAATCCGCGTCATGGTCGTTGTCGTTGCCACTCTCGAAGGAGTCGTCCGCCGAGAAGTCGGCAAAGGGCTGCTCCAGCTCAACCTCCATGTCCTCCTTCTCCACTTCTTCCACCTCCTTCTCAACAGTTTCCAGCATCTTAAAGACATCCTCCTCGTTCTCAATAATTTCGATCTTCGAGTTGAGCAGCGGGTCAAAGTGGACATTGTCCTCCTCCTCGCCCGGCAAGTCCGCCACAGCCGCACTGGGGTCCAGGACATCGAAGTTGGTCTGGCAGGCGAAGGCGTTGCTTGCGACCAGGTCCTGGAACTTCTGCACCGAGTCCACACACAGCTTCTGAAACTCGTGCAGGTCGTTCAGTTTGGTGTAACACAATGTACAGAGGTTCTTCGGGAAGCCGTCCGCCTGCTCCACGGACAGCGAGGTGCACACACAAAGCTTCTTGGCCAGGCCGGGCACCAGGAAGAGGTCGTATGCGGCCGTGTTGTCCAGCACGGACAGGCAGGTGCGGCACACGGTGTGGATAGAGTATTCTCTGCCGTCAGAGAAAGACATCTTGCCGAGATCCGGAAACTGCAGTCGAGAGAAATGTTCTTTGCTGAGAAAAAAAGTCGAATTTTACTTTTTTTATTGAATACAACACTTGCCAGTGTGACCGCACTGCGGACTAGAGCTGTGAAAACATCGATTTAACTATCGATTTTTTTTAAAGTCGGTTTGTGTGCCTGGAGCAGTTTAATCCAAACTCCACTGTAAATGCGAACGTTGAACTAAGGCTTTTTGCTCTCGTTTAGGATAAGGAAAACCAAAATTCAGTATATCATCATGTATCTCGAGTAACCGACGTATCCAGGGGTCTCCGTAATCCTAACTTCCACATATGGCATATATACATATGTATATTTAAAAACTCCTGCTATAGAAGTACGAAATAAGACTAAAGTTAAGGCTACATTCAGCATTCAAATTCAGAATGACCAGCGAGTTTTTAAAAACGAAAATTTATTGAAAAAGTTGTGCATGAATTTGTTCTCTTATACATATACATACATAATTAGGTAGTATAAGTGTTGATAGGTAATTATGTGTGCGTCATGCACTGCTTAGCCGATAATGATATGGTTATAGGGGACCGCTGTAATGCGAGGCCCCGCCATAGAGTAGGCCGGGGAAACATACTGCATAGATCGCTCCAGCATTTGATAGTTCGTCGCGACTCCCAGAAAACCAATGCTAGCTGTAAGTGGCATTATTATTATTGGATACTCGTGCCTTATTTAATTTTAAAACTTGCAGTTTGAGGTGCGCGGCACATTCATTGGCTGCGAAACATTATCACCAACCCGCTGATCCGTGTCATTTTGGGTTTTGCCATGTGTGGCTGATTTCGTGTAGTCCGGACTCAAGGTCCTTTGCAGACATTTTCCCATATGAGCTCCTTGCCGAGATCTGCCACAGCGACAAACAGCTAGAAGGTTCTTATACATCTCTGGCGAAACGAACCGCGATTCGCCCTCATTGTTGTGCTGAATGGGACACAAGCCTACAAAAGTCCGGGCTTTTAGCGGGACAAATCCAAGAAGAGGTGGCGGGTCACGTACCTTGCAGTTTTAGTTCGTCCTTAAGCTGAGAACATATCTTATCTTGGTGGTAGAACATATTGGTGTTTTTGTCCGCTATTTGAGCCCATACCTTTGGATAGCTGCGTCGTGCCTTGTGCTCCATGCGTACCTGCTCTTTGCTAACAGTTTAATTAGTACTGGTAATAAGGTACAATATTTATTGAACTCACAGTTTTCCAATTACTTTAGCTGGATCCATCTCTCGAGCTAACCACACTTTTGAATGTGTGTGTTTGTTCGATAGAGGGATGTCAAGTGCCTTAGCCATGACAACGCCGAAGGTTGGCTAGTTAAAGCCGGTTATGTTTATTGTCTTTTAATATACTTACTTATTTTAGTCGCATTCCTTTCGAAAATAAAACTTATTTTATTCCCCTTAACGCTCATCATCCTTATCTGCCATTTTTTTCGATTTTGGTTCCTGTCTTCAGTTAACGGGACCGGATAGTGGCGAGAAAATTTTAATTAATAGATCGATAGCGATATCGATAGTATTTAATATTCATTTCACTGAAAATCTTGTGCCTCCAGCGGTCACCACTAAATTCGAATCCCTTATACATAGGGAAAATCTCGCGTCTAGCCCGGGATCCGGAATTGGAAGATAAGACTATAGTAGAAACGGAGCCAAAACCTTTCCAAGCAAATGTGTAGCATCAAATGATATGTCAAAAAGCATCGAAAAATCGCATGCAATGTCATCCTTCCGCTTTCGATATCAAGCGTTGTTCATTACTGGTTCGATAATATCGATAAGATGCATAACATTTATAACTAAAAAACTGCGCGAATATATTAAACTCCTCGCTAAAATAATGATTTACACCGAGTCTACAGTGCGGGTCCTATAAAATATATATTTTTTTCATGAAACGAACTTTCATAATGTTAAAAGAAACTAAAATTTCCTCCATTACTTTAGGTTTTAATCAATTTTTACCATTCTGTACGATCGTTTGACTATTAAAGTTCCAGGACGTCGCAGTACTAAAGTATAAAATTATGATTAAGAAAGAAGAGATGAGAATTAATCGTAATAAGTGGTTTTAGTCTTGCGTAAACTGATGCTTAGATCTCAAATTTCATATTCCTTAAGGATTTTTTTTATGAATATCGCTTGAAGTTGATCCAAGTAATATCTATGTATATTTTAGACAGCTCTTAGACTATCTTTATAAAATCTTTGTTTGAATATTGGAACTTTTATATTTATAAAACCTGATAGGTAGAGTTTACTTTTATTTTACGTCAATAAAATAAACATATATAATATCACGTGTTTAAGCCCCTTATTTTTTAATCAATCTAAGCAAAATAAAACTCTCTTGGTTAATATGTATGTAGTTTTTAATCCTTTACTCTAAGTAAGCACGGGAGACATTACAGGAAAACACAAGATACATATATTGCATGTATGTATAAAGGTATGTAAAGTATAAAATGTAAATATAAAGTAAGTGCTCATATTGTAATATGTACGCGATTATTTAGTTAAGGGGCTTAGGGCCTATAATCCTACATCTGATCCAGCTAGAGAGCAATTCGAGGCCTGCTTGGAGACTTGCCGGAGTCCGGACAGTGGTAGCTGCTGCAGAAGAGGGGATACATACATATGTATGTACATATGTCGCTGGAGTCGCTGGTATACGCGTAAGATAAAGCCAATTTCTGGATGAGGTCGTGCCAGTGTCGCGCCTCTGGCCTAGACATGGTCGATCTTCAGGGCATCGATGCTGGTGCCCTCGGCCTGGGCCTTCTGCGCGTAGTAGCCGTCGTACGAGGTGGTCGCCTTGATGATGTCCTGCTGCTGCTGCAGCTTGTTCAGCTGCTCGCAGGCGGCGGCCGCTATCTTCTGTCGCTCGATGTCCGCTTTCCGCCGAGCCTCGTTCTCCTCCAGCTGGTGGGCCAGCAGCTCTGCGGTGGCCGCCGCACGCTCCACCGCCGGGTCCTGGTACTGGTCGAAGTTGCGCGGCTCGGCGTCCGGCTCCAGCTTGCGGAACGTGATCTGGGTGGGCGCACTGCGCTCGGGCACGTGCCGGCGGTTGGGCTTCTCGTGTGTCTTGATGTGCTTCTTGAGCGCTGTCTCCTGGCGGAAGTGCTTGCCGCAAATCTTGCACTCGAAGGGCTTCTCGCCGGTGTGGATCCATTCGTGGTGGCGCAGGATCTGCGCCTTTGAGAACCGCTTGGGGCAGAAGCGGCAGGCAAAGTCCTTTACCTTCTCGTGGATGATCTTGTAGTGGAGCTTCATGTTCCCGATGTTGTTGAAGCCGCGCCCGCATCCCGGGCAGATGTGCTGGCCCTCCTTCTTGGTGAAGTTCACCTGCGGCGACCACGAGGGCACCGAGACGGAGGGTATGGGGTTGACGGCGGTTCCCGCCAGCTGAGCAATGTCCACCCGCTGGACGCGGCGCGAGTTTTTCGGCTTTGGAGGCACTGCAGCGGACCCGCCGCCGCACGCCTTCATCATGTCGTCACTGGGTATTTGGCTGGGACCTTGGCCCTGCATCTGCAGCAGGCCGTCGCCGCCCTGGCCCTGCATCTGCATCGGCATCTGGCCGGGCATTTGGCCCGCCATCTGGCCGGGCATCGGAATGTTCAGTTGCTGGCGGTGCGGCTCCGAAGGCGGCAGGTCGCGCTTCTCGTGTGTCTTCAGGTGCTTGGTTAGGCTCTTCTCGCAGAGGAAGATCTTGCCGCAGATCTTGCACTCACAGCACTTCTCCCCGGTGTGGCTCCGCTCGTGCACCTTGCAGGCGTGCGACTTGCCGAAAGTCTTGCCGCAGTACTGGCAGGCGAAGTCTTTGCGCTTCTCGTGCACCACCTTGACGTGGTTGGACAGGGCTTGTTTGTTGTGAGAGGCGTGGTCGCACTGCCGGCACTTGAACTTCTTCTCCTTGGTGTGCGTGAGAATGTGGGCGTTCCACTCCTGGCGCGTCGTCTTGCCCACGCCGCAGTAGGGGCAGACGTGGTTCTTGATGCCCGCGTGCCGCATCAGGTGATCCCTCAGGGCGCTGTTAATCACAAACCGCTTGCCGCAGATGTTGCAGGGATACGGTAACTCCTCGCCCGTGTGCTTGTACATGTGCTTCTTCAGGGCCGTGGGGCAGCGGAATACCGTGTCGCACTCCGGGCAGGGGAAGTCACGCAGCGGCGCCGCCGCCTTGGTCAGTCCGTGCACCTTCTTCATGTGGAAGGTGAGCAGACGGACGCGGGGGAACGTCTTGCCGCATCCATCGGCGGTGCAGGTGTGCACCTCCGACATTTCGGTGTGGGCGTGGTCGATGTGGATGCGCAGGCCGTTGGCCGTGGTGAAGCCTGGAAGGGGAGCACGGATTAGATGTGGCCTAGAAGAGCTCTAGGAAGGGCATACCTTTCTTGCAAGTCTCCACCTTGCACTGGAAGGGCAGCAGGTCGTTGTGGTACTTCATGTGCTCCTCGTAGCGAATGGCCTTCTTGAACTTCTGGTGGCAGATGTGGCAGTC